>ML403166.1:6079-134023 GCA_005239525.1 Nicotiana knightiana
AAAAAGAAAAAAATTTAAAAAAAAAAAAAATGTTAGTTTTTTTTAAAGAGGGGGTGGGGGGGGGGGGGGCTAAGTTTTTTAGCCTATAGGATGTATAATACATTTTAGATCCCTCAAGTCGGGGTGCCACTCATAGTATTTAGTGCACGGACTATTATCTCCTACTACTCGATTACTATCTTTAAGTTGTTACTTAAGCGTTCTAGTTAATTCTATTTCGTTTCCTATGCGTGCACTACTCGTCCCTTACCTATGGCCCTGGAGGTATTAGGACCTCTATTTGGGATAGTTCTAGACCCAGCCTATATTGCTCAAAAATGTAAAAGTCTAGGCGACAAACAAAAACAATTAGGACTTTCAAATAGAAACCAAATATGGGCTCATATTGACCTCCACACATAAACAACAAAGGCACGCAGTTGATTGATAAGCTTAATTTAAAGTCTTATAGGCAGGATATCTATGTGAGAAATAAGCAAGAAGTGATTTATAGAAGCAGTTTCATTAAGGTGAATGTCAAGACCTATTGTTTGCCTAATGATTTTATTCAGTAATATCTGGGCCTTTCAGGCTGTAAGGAATCACAGTTTCGAATCCAGAATTACCTATAGGCATGTTGTCTAAGTGATTGACAATGGAAATTATATTCAGAACCAATTAGTATAATCCTATAAGCATGATACCTACGAGTGTGTTGGTTATTATACTATGGACATGACTTCTAGGCGTAGAACTGATTAGCTTTATAGACATGTTTCATAGCTTTGTATTTCCTTTTGACCATATAGGCATGCTTTCTGATTACTGTACTGACTTAAGTCCTATAGGCATCATTTCTAGGTTTGAAACTGGTTTCAGTCCTATAGACATGGTATCTATTATTGAATTAAGTTAACCCTATAGGCATGGTACCTATTGAGCAGTAATATGGGCAGAAATTGTACATATTACCAGAAAAATAATTAAATCAAACATTGAGGTCCTATAGGCATGATTGCTAACATATGTTTGTTGGACAAGTTAATGCAACCTATAGGCAGGATTTCTAATGCAATTTTAATCCTATAGGCAGGATTTCTGATGCAATTTAATCCTATAGGCAGGATTTCTAATATGCAAACATGGTACAGCACTCACATGATTTTAACAAAGATGATGTAAAACAAGATTAACAGAATAAATGAAACCCTATTGGCAGGATTTCTACCTTAATTGCCCAAAGAAAATAAAGGCCCTTCCCAATTTTACTATACACCCTAGAATTTGTTCATTACAAACTTATTACAAACCAGGGTAATGAATAAATTACATAATATTAATAAGATAAACTATAGGGAGCCTTCATTAGTCCCAAATAAACCTGGGAAACCATGCCTTCAAACCAATCAACTTTGAGGCTCATTTCATAGGGACAACATTGCCAAGAATGGGTGATTCACCCATAGCACATATAGAACCAGGTTTTCAGTGTCAAAGTTCCCAAGGGCCTCAGGGACCCAAGGCAATTCTCACACCAGAACCACATATTCAGAAGATGATTCACAAGAGATTGTTAACCAGTTCCCAGTGTGTTAGAGTTCACAGCAGTCTCACAAAGACCTCTGATCAGTGCTCACAATGGGTTGGTTGAGAAACTAAGGGACTAAGAGTGGAAGTTTTAAAAGAGTGACAACAAAATGAGGTAGGGACAGATTTTAATACAATGTTGAGTTCAGAAGAAACAAAGTTCAGAACACAGAATTGCATTTAGCAAAACAAGCAAGGTTTGTAGAGTACATAGTTTCAAAGAGACCTAATTATACTAAGTGAGCATGCTGACATTTAGGATAACCATTGCTTAATCACAGAAATAATTTAGGCAAAACAGTCAGATTATCACATGACATGTTAGCAAACAAATTGAAAGGGCTCATGAACTAAGTAACAATACATATCTGCAAAGTTAGGATAAGTTAACTAATTGCATGCTGAATGTATCTCAAGGAATGCAAAGTTCAGAACAGGTGCAGGATTAACAAACAATGTGCATGGACAAGTTTAAACATTAAGCCAACTTTTAAGAGGATTCATATTATTCAAAATAACTAATCTTAAATTAATAGTATTAACTATCGGATTAGACAAAGTCATAGAACATAAGGGCAGAATCATACTCGGAATTAACAGAACAAATGAAACCCTATTGGCAGGATTTCTACCCGAATTGCCCAAAGAAAATAAAGGCCCTTCCCAATTTTACTATACACCGCAGAATCTATTCATTACGAACTTATTACAAACCAGAGTAATGAATAAATTACATAATAGTAATAACATAAACTATAGGGATCCTTCATTAGGCCCAAATAAACCTGGAAACCAGGCCTTAAAACCAATCAACTTTGAGGCTCATTTCATAGGGACAACATAGCCAAAAATGGGTGATTCACCCATAGAACATATAGAACAAGGTTTCCAGTGTGTCAAAGTTCCCAGGGGCCTCAGGGACCTAGGGCAGTGCTCAGACCAGAACCACATAATCAGAAGATGATTCACAAGAGGTTGCTAACCAGTTCCCAGTGTGTTAGAGTTCACTGGAGTCTCATATGGACCCTCAGCAGTGCTCACACTGGGTGGTTGAGAACCTAAGGAACTAAGAGTGTAAGTTTTAAAAGAGTGACAACAAAAGGAGGTAGGGACATATTTTAAAACAGTGCTGAGCTCAGAGGAAACAAAGTTCACAACACAGAATTGCATTCAGCAAAACAAGCAAGGTTTGTAAAGTACATAGTTTCAAAAAGACCTAATTATACTAAGTGAGCACGCTGAAATTTAGGACAACCACTGCTTAATCACAGAAATAATTTAGGAAAAACAGTCAGATTATCACATGACATGTTAGCAAACAAATTGACAGGGCTCATGANCACTGCTTAATCACAGAAATAATTTAGGAAAAACAGTCAGATTATCACATGACATATTAGCAAACAAATTGACAGGGCTCATTAATTAAGTAACAATACATATTTGCAAAGTTAGGATAAGGTAACTAATTGCATGCTGATAGTATCTTAAAGAATGCAAAGTTCAGAACAGGTTCAGGATTAACAAACAGTGTGCATGGACAAGTTTAAACATTAAGCCATCTTTTAAGAAGATTCATATTATTTAAAATAACTAATCTTAAATTAATAGTATTAACTATCGGATTAGATAAATTCATAGAAGCATAAGGGCAGAATCATACTCGGAATTTAAACATGCTGGTAGAGCAACACATATTATGAAAAACATGGAGAATAAAGTGATAAGGGATTATTACCAGTTAAGAAGGATAGCAAGTAACCACAACAGTAAGTCCAGAATCAAATGGCCTTGGCTTTCAGCCGGCCAAGACCAGAAACAATGAGCAAAGAGAATTAGAGTAAGTAATATAAGTTTCAATGGGAGTATTAGAGTTTGAGTCCTAAAGGGGAGAGGGGAAATGGTTTAAATAGTGTTCAATTAGACAGACAAGTAAGGGAAGTAATGAAACACATATAGGTAAGGAAAGAAATTAATCATAAAATCAATTGAGGTCAAAGTTCAGTCAATTAACATGGAATAACATCGTGTAATCAGGCGAGTAACATTTAAAATAAGAAAATATCAATTAACAGTCAATTTCAAGGCAAATAAGGTAAGAAAATAAAGGAAACATGGTATATTGAGCAGAAGTAAGGAACGTTTTAGTCATATCCGAAAAAGGAAATATTTCAAATCAGTAAGGAAGGAAAGATTTAAACACTAATTTTTAGGTAAAACACATAAATTGGCAGATATAAACAGACAAAGAGTCACATGCTTCATAGAATGAACATAGATAAGAATATACTCAAAGAACACATAACCGAACCAGATCTGGTCCTAAAATAAAAGGTCTGAAACCCTAATCTTAGGTAAACCATAGAATCGATAAAAAATAAAGGTAAAGAATCAAATATTTTAATAAAATGAACATAGACAGAAGGTTGTTCAAAAAGAAAAATCAGAATCCAACAAGGTCTGAAACCCTCATTTGGGAAAATAAATGAAATTAACAAGAATAGGCAGATTCACTCATAATGAAGTGAATATAGATGAGATAATGCTAAAAATCAAAGTTTGAGCCAGTTTAGGTTCGAATCAAAGAGAATATGAAACCCTAATCTTTAGGGCTAAGTAAGAATCCACAAAAGATACGTAAAACAACCGTACTCACAAAGAACGGGATGAACACGGACGGAATGCACAATAGGTTAAGGATTTTGAACCATATTTGGTTTGAATCTCTCAAAATCTGCTTGCCATTTTATGCAAGCCAATAGGAAATACCAAAATCGGGTAGCCAGTACGGAGATAAGACCAAATAAGGTAAGGAATCATATATTGATTCCATTTCTGGGGTTAGAATCAGAGAGATTTTGAGTGACGGTGCTAGGGTTTTGAGAGGAGAAGAAGAAGAGAGAGTTTGAGGGCCGCGGAGTGGGTGAAATGGGTTAGGGTTAGACGGGTAGGTTATAATTAAAAAGGGGTGGAATGGTACAAGTCGTTGATCTTCAGAGATCAACGGGTGTGATTTAAAAAGGTTGGGTCGGGTGTTTTGGACGGGTATAGGTCTGGGTTAATGGGTATTTGGGTATTGGGTATTGGGGTATTATGCTGGTGTATTGGGCTGGGGTAATTGGGTAGTGTATAGGTCCGAAATTGAGTTTTTAGGGGCTATATTTTAAATACCCAATTTAATAATAAATAACTTATAAAAAATAATTAATGAATAGAAAAAATATCACTTGTGCATGAAAATGATTTAAAATAATTACTTAAAATTATAAGAATATAAAAAGTCATTTTCTTGTATAAATAATATAATTATGCATATATATGGGCTATTATTGCAAAATATGTAATTTTAGCCTAAGGATGCAAGAAATACAATTATAATAAATATATAAAAAATATTTAAAGTTAAATACGGATATAGATGATGAAAATTAAATGATAAATCATCATAAAATTTATTTGAGATGCGATTAATAATTACTTATATAACAAAATGCAGGAATAAATTGATTAAAAGCCTTTTTTAAAATTATAGAAAATTATGGAAAAATACTTGATGATGCCCATGCACTATTTTGAAGGTATATATGTATTTTTGAAAAATATGAGGAGAAATTGGGTATCAACACCCTTAACAATAATAATTAGCTATTAAATAGTAGATGGTTTTTAATTTCATGATCAACAGCTAGGTGGACCAACATGGGAAGTGCAACTTGGAAGAAGGGACTCCACCACAGCAAATAGAACCATGGAAAACAACGACATCCCACCTCCTTTCTTGGACTTACCTGCACTTATCAACAACTTCAAGAACCAAGGCTTGGATGAGAAAGAACTCGTCGCGCTCTCTGGTGGCCACACATTAGGGTTTGCGCAATATTTCACCTTTAGAGATCGCATCTATAACGAGACTAACAACATTGATTCCACTTTTGCAAGTCAATGCCAAGCCGATTGTCCACGTAGTATAAGTGATTCCAACCTTGCTTCCCTTGATCAAACACCAACTCTTTTTGACTCGGAGTATTTTAGTAACTTGTTGTGCAAAAAAAGGGCTTCTGCACTCTGATCAAGCACTGTTTAGTGGTGGAAAAACTGATAATCTCTTTCAAATATATAGTACCAACCTTGGGACTTTTGCTAAAGATTTCGCTGAGTCTATGAGTAAAATGGGAAATATTAAGCCATTGATAGGGAATCAAGGTCAAATTCGCGTAAACTACAGGAAGGTGAACTAAGAGGTAGTAATTAATGATGTTGGTGAATCAAGTATTTCAAGAATTTTATTGTTTTGAAGTGTAATTTGATCTTTAGTCATTCGAAGAGCCTTTCTTCTTTATAGTAAAATAATAAGTTAATTGCGAATGAAGAGACTTTGTAGAGTTGTGTGGTAATTTGTTAATTAGCGAGACATTGGATCTTGATGTTTTAATTGCTGAGTAGATCAAAGATGTTTTTGAATGAACGGGTTCCTTTTTCCTTTGATGTAATAGATTTTAGAGTTGATTACATAAGTTTTTCCTAACGAACAATCATAACTTAAAACTGAATGGACCATGACCACTGTTAAATTGAGCTGGAGAAAGGTGAGAATCAGTCAACAATGAAGGTTTCTTAGTATGACATGCAAATCAGCTCACACAGATTTAGTAGCTAAGAACAATCGAGAGAGACAGAGAATAAGTATAAGAGGAGATCATTTTTCATTATTCCAACTGATACAAGGGTACACTGTTATATAGAGAACCCAGCGCACTATATGCCTTTCTAACAGACTTCTATTTTCTAACTCCTTCTAGTTTAACTAATTAAACATTGGCCCCTCACTCATTAATTGAGTTTTTGTTCTAGCTATGTTAACACTCCCCCTCAAGCTGGAGGGTGAAAAACATTCTGCACTCCTAGCTTGGAGAGCAAAAACTCATGTTGAGTTATCCCGAGTCCTTTAGTCATTAGGTCCACAAGTTGTTGTTTTGTTGGTATATATTCTGTCTTGATCAACCCCTCCTTGATTCTTTCTATAACAAAATGGAAATCTATCTCTATATGTTTGGTTCTCTCGTGAAAAATTGGATTGGTAGTTATTTGCAAAGCTGCTTTGATGTCATAATGTAGGTGTACAAGTTCTTCTACATTGTTTCCTAGCTCCTTTAGTAAGCCTGTAATCCATATTATTTATGCAACTGCTGCTGCCATTCTTTTGTACTCTGCTTCTACTGAGCTTCAACTCATTATTTGTTGTTACTTTGACTTCCAAGATAACAGCGAGTCTCCTAATTTAGCCACATAACCTGTGACAGACCTTTTTGTATTTGGGTATATGCTGACCAGTCTGAATCACAATATACCGTGAGAGTATTGGTCTATCTACTGCTCAACAGGATCCCTAGTCCAGGGCTTCCTTTGATGTATCTGACCACTCTTAATGTTGCTTCCATATGGGACTCCCTAGGAGACTGCATAAACTGGCTCAGCACTTGGACTGCAAAGCATATGTCTGGCTTTGTAATTGTTAGATATAGTAGCTTATCAATCAGTTTCTGATTGCTACAGACATCATCCAGTAGAGCATCTACGATATTACAAACATGCTTATCATAATCAATTGTGTTAAGTTTGTGGTTTTGCTCCATAGTTGTTGAGACTGGCTTGCAGCCACTCAAACCAACCTCTGAAATCAGCTCCAATACATACTTTATTTGGTTGAGGAGAATTCCTTTATCTGACTTCATCATCTCAATTCCTAAGAGGTATCTGAGCTCACCTTGATCCATCATTTTGAAGTTCCTATGTAATGTTTCCTTTGCCTCTTCAATGAGATTATTACTACCTCCTGTTAATAGAAGATCATCTACATACATCAAGATAGCTACAATGTCTTTGTTGGTCTTCTTTGTGAATAAGGAGTGATCATAGCTGCTTTGCATAAAGCCATCTTGAAGAAGTGCATCTGTCAACTTGATATTCCATTGTCTTGAGGCTTGTTTCATGCCATATAAAGGGTTTTAGCAGCCTACGTACTTTGGACTCCCCCTGGCTGTTAAATCTTTAGGGAAGCTGCATATAGACTTTCTCAAACAGATCACATTGGAGAAAAGTATTATTGATATCCATTTGGAATAGAGGCCAACCTTTGGATGATGTAACACCAATTATTGTTTTTACTGTCGCCATTTTTGCCACAAGTGAGAAAGTTTAAAGGCAGTCAAGCCCCTCTTGTTTAGTGTAGCCTTTAGCCACTAACCTTGCTTTGTACCTGTCTATACCACCATTAGCTTTATGTTTAACTTTATAGACCCATTTAGATCCTATAACATGTTTGTTTGAAGGCAGATCCACTATATCCCATGTGTGGTTATCTTCAAGAGTTTTGATTTCCTGTTCCATTACATTAACCCAATTTTGATTAGCTGCAGCCTCCTTGTAGGTCTTTGGTTCAATGACTAATGAGAAAGCCTTCAAGTAGGACTGATATGTTGGAGACAAGTGATCATAAGTCACACGATTAAATATAGGATATTTGCTCTTTCCTGGCAGGCTGCCTGCAGTGATGTAGTCCTTTAACCAAATTGGAGGTCCTGTATATCCATGTGGTCTAGAAGCAATCATTGCTGGTGGGGAAGGTAGATGAGAGGATAGCAAGACTAATGGTGGAATAGATAAAGAATCATCCGTATCAATATGCTGAGGTAGTGAAGGATGAGTGATCTCTGCATTGTCTGAACTAGAACCCTCTTCTTCAGAGGTTGTGTTGGTATCTGTTTCTTTAAGAAGATTAAGGGGAATCGGGATGCGGTTCATGAGGTTCTGGTGCAATGGTAGGAGATTCCGGTGGACTTTGCTCAGTATGAATTGGAATGGATGATGGATCTGGATGTTGAGCATTCTTTGAGAGTTGTAGAAAAAGTTTCTTGTCATCAAGAGAATCATGTTGGAAGGGAAATATATACTCATGAAACTTGACATCTCTACTGACAAAGAGAGTTTTTGTTTCCAGAACATATAATCTATAACACTTATAGGTTTAGAATACACAATAAAACACTGCACTTGATACTCGAGCTGCAAACTTGTCCCTTCTGGGAAATATGCTAGACATAACATTGACACCCAAACACTCTCAAATAATTTATGTTTGTTGTTTTTCCATACAACATAGCATAACGAGTCTTTTCTCCTAGGACCAACGTAGGAAGCCTATTGATCAAGTAGGCTGATGTTCTAACACACTCACCCCAAAACTTAATAGGTATGCCACTCTGAAATCTCAAGGCTCTAGCTACCTCCAAAATGTGTATGAGTTTTTTTTCTATAGTCCTATTCTGTTGAGGTGGGTAGGAGCAACTATTTTGATGAATAATGCCAAATGAATACCATAATTCATTACTATTGGAATTGAAAAACTATGTACCATTGTCACTCCTTAGAATCTTGATATTCAAATCAACTGAGTTTTTATTACATAAATAAAATTCTTCAGAGCAACATAGACTTCACACTTTGATTGTATCAAGCAGCCCCAAGTATACCTACTAAAGTCATCAACAATAGTAACAAAATATTATTTTCTATCATAGGTTGGAGTCTTATAAGGTCCCCATACATCAAACTAAATAAGATAGAAATATACTTGTGGACTTAGTAGTGCTAGTAGGAAACTGTAATCTACATTGTTTGGCTAAAGGATAAACAATGCAGTTTTCCAATTCCTTTCAACTAACATCATTTTGTAGTGAAGCTATATGTTGTATAGATTTCATAGAGGCATGTTCTAATCTGAGATGCCATAGCTTGGTGTTTTCCTCCTTCTTTACAACACACATTGTTATTCCTGCTGGCTTTGCACATTCTTTCAACATGTAAACACGTTCAGATTCCTTACCAGTCCCCAAGACATTGCCATTGTAGAACCCTGCATTACACAAAAATCAGGATAGAATTTGACTGTTTAAGTGAGATTCTTAGTAAGTTTAGCCACAGATAAGAGGTTGAACTTAAAGCCAGGTACATGTAATACATATTTCATGCACAGGACTCCTAGGATTACTGCATCTCCTGTGTGTGTTACCTCTGCATTGTTTCCAGTTGGCAATTGTACACCATTACTTTCTTGTTTTCCACTTATTTTAACATTGTTTAGTGTTTTCTTATTATAAGTAATATGGTGAGTAGCTTCAAATTCTACCACCCAACTACTTATGGTAGCATAGGATAACAAGGATACAATACCTGCTATATTAGTAGAACATTCACCTCCTGCAGGTTTATTCAGCAATCCCGCCAATTGCTTGTATTGTTCCTTTGTGATATAATGTCCTTGTGGTTGCTTAGTGCTCCCAAAAGCATCATCTGCACTAGCAAGTGTTGGCATAGGTTCTGTTTCCACCAAATTGAGGCTTCTTTTTGCTATTAAAATCAACTGGATATCCAACTATCTTATACTCCTTCTATTTCAAATTAGATGAGGTACTTTCCTTTTCAGTCTGTTCCAAAATAAATGACACATTTCTAAATTTGGAAATAATTCAACTTTAAACTCTTCATTTTACCCTTAATGAGAAGCTTTTATAACCACACAAATGTCATGGCCCCACAAAGTTTTTACCCCTTAAGTTTTTAAGATCGCGAATTTCAAAAGTCTTCTTTTTTTCTTAAACTCCGTGCCGAGTCAAACTACCTTATCTAATTTAAAACGGAGGGAATAGCAATTTTTTTTCAAGTTACCTTTGTATCCACAATGTTCACAGATCAACCCAATTTTCTTAGGCTTATGTCCCTGAGTCTTCCCTGAGAGGATCTCTGTTGGTGTCTCACACCCAATATCCTCTGAATTTCTTCCTGTGTAACAATGGCATATGTCTCATTTACAGATTCCACTGGCCTTCTTAGCAATACATTACTCCATACATTGTTGTATCTCTCATTTAGCCCCACAAGGAACTGAAGTAATCGTTGTTGCTCGTCTATATTCTTCACAATCACAAAAGGATTTAGGTGCCAACACATCCAATTCATTTCACAAATTTGTCATTTTGGAGTAGTAGGTAGTCACTGAATCAGTGCCTTGTTTTAGTGTGGCTATTTCAGTCCAAAGGTGATAAATCCTTATTAATCTACACATGTCAAAACTTTTTCTTGAAATCGCTCCACACCTTTTGTTGTATTAAATGAAAAACCTATGCTTGGCATTAGCTCGCTCGCAACTGTACTCCTAATACATAACAACACAATCACGTTACACTTCTCCCATTGCTATGCCAATTCTCCCCTATACATGTTCTTAACACAACATCCTTCCACAAATCCAAGCTTTTTCTTTATTCAATACATCCACCCAGGATTTCATCTCCTGTGGTGGTGGGGGTTTGTCCTAGACCCCTGCCTTGTATATTAATAATTCAAAGGAAAATTAGTACAACAAGTAGGGGGACATAAAACCTAACCTCCATAGAGCCTAGTTAATCTAAACCAACTAGGAACAATGTTAGAGCATACCCAACATTAGACAAAAAATTCAGCAAAGCCAACTTCCTATAGAAGTGTTGGCAGTGCTGAAACAAAAGACATGACTACTTGGTGAATTAGAACATGCCTTGAAGAAAAGATGAAAGATGTTCAAGGAGGATCAAAGTATCACCCGGAGTGTTTGGCTGCCCTTATCCTGAAGGAAGAGAGTCCTAATTTGTCCATTTTAAGTGCTCATTTAGCTTCCATAGGTAAGTCATTCTCCTGGAGATAGACTTCATTTCGGCATAGAGTTGTGGCATGTTTTGCAAGTGACTCATCCACCTTATTTCCCTCCCTGTAACAATGATGGACTTGAATTTGTTTTTCCCTGATTTTGTGTTGGATTTTCTCTACTTCATTGTACAAGTGCCATGTGGATTGAGCATGCCATTGATCATATTGACAAGTTGTTGTGAGTCAATTTGAAGGCACAAGATACCTATGTGATGTGCATAGCACCAATTAATTCCAAGCAAGGCTGCATAGGTTTCACTATATAGTTGAGAATTGGAGAGGTATATCAAATGCCATGACCATCTCTCCATTTCTTCTTCTAACAACTCATCCTGCACCAGCTTTGCCCACCCTAGAAATATAGCTCCCGCCAGTGTGAAGAGTGAGAGAATTGCAGAGAGTGTCATTCCACTTCACAAGTTTGCTAATAAGCTTAGACTTGTAATATATGGCAATTTTACATATCATGTCCCAGTTCCACTCGGATTCCATTCTACTGAACCTCTTGCATAAAGATACCTTTACTTGGAAGATAACATGGTGCCAAATTCTTGTCAGTGATGTAGCATGTTGGCCATATTTTTTTGGATCATCTAGCTTTCCACAACTCCCAACATATAATGATAGGGGTAATTTGTAAAAGCATCATATGAACCTCGTTATTAGGCTTGAGCTTCCACCATTTATTAAGAGAATTATGGATACTCACTGGTGTGATATCAATAACCCGAGGACTAGCAATTATTCTCCATATATTAGAAGCTATGTCACTCTGAATAAAAAAAATGGTTAACAGTCTCCTCCTTGGCTTCTCTACAGCAAACACATCCAGTAGCTATGTTGAGTCCAAATCTATGTAAATGTTCCTCAATGGGAAGTTTCTTTTTTAGGATCCTCCACCTCACGAATGAGACTTTGAATAGTACTTCATTACTCTATAGCTTAGCAAGTTGTGGATTCTTGTTCTTTTTTTGTCTAGATGCTTTGAAGGCAGAGGAGCATGAGAAGTGGTCATTAGGATTCAAGCACCAAATCGATGTATCTTCCTTGTTTCTAATGTCCATCTTTAAAACCTCTTCAGTGATGTGATCCGGGAGAGTTCTCCTGAGTGCATTTGAATTTCAGTTGTTGTCAAAAATGAAATCTTTGACTTTTGTGTTCCCAAGTTCCCTGGGTTGGATATTGTGTTGGACTAGGGGTCCTGATCTAAGCCAGTTATCCCACCAGAAAAGAACATGTCATTTTCCTAGTTTCCACATGATATTGGAATCAATCATCTTCCTGGTGTCTAGTAAATTCCTCCAAATATTGGAGTCTTGGAGTTTTTTTGTTTTGATAGTAAGTTGGACCTAGGACAATATTTTGTCAGGAGAAATTTTGTCCATAGGTTCTTTTCAGTTCTGAGTCTCCACCATCTCTTAGTAATGAAGAGCATATGTTTTGCAATTTCTTGAATCCAACCCCACCTTCCTCATATTGGTAGCACATCTTATCCCAGAAAATCCAAGCTTACTTTTACCCCTAAGAGCTAGTTTCATTGCCCTAATCCATAGGGCATAACTTTTTGGCCCAGTCAATTTTATAGGAATCAAAACTAGTCTTGGAGCATCATATGCTTGTAGAAAAGATGGATAATTGTGTTGAAGTAGGGTTACCTCATTTCCTACCATATTTAAAAAATTAGGTCTTCGTATGACTTCAATTCGCCGGAATTTTGTCGGATTACACACTGAAGCTTTTGTATTTCACGATCGCTACTTTGATACCATGTTAAATTGAACTGCACAAAGGTGAGAATCAGTCAACAATGGAGGTTCCTTAGTATGACATGCAGATCAGCTCACACAGATTTAGTAGCTAAGAACCATCGAGAGAGAGAGAAGTATGGGAGGAGATCACTTTTCATTATCCAACTGATACAAGGGTACACTGGTTTATAGAGAATCTAGCGCACTAACTGCCTTCTAACAAACTTCTATTTTCTAACTCCTCCTAATTTTAACTAATTACACATTGACCCCTTACTCATTAACTTAGTTGTTCTTCTAGCTATGTTAACAACAACAATTAAATGAGCTATTATTCACCATGCGAGTATTCCAGAATGGATCGACCAAAAATGGATCAAATAGTAAAAAGCAGAAAAAAAGCTAAAGCTAAGTAAGTTACGGCTAATAGATATATTCATTGATAAAAATAGTGGAAAGGAGAATAGCTATATACCCTCCCAGACCTAGCTGAATCACTCCAAAGAGTAAAATGGATAAGGATTCAGTACATGACTATTAGACAAATTCGACTAGGGACTAGATGGTGGCATCCCGGGAAATTAATTAACATGCCAAATGCATAAATATATGAACTTATACTAAATACTATTGAGGATTAAACTGTAATTAAAACATTGACAAAATATATAGAAAACGTATTATTCAAATGCAGTTGTTGATCTACTTACACTTACGTATTTTCTTCTGCATATTTTGTTTAAACGATTTTCGGTGAGTGTGGCATGGCCAGGGGCCATATGATTAATGTTGAATTAACGTGCCTCATAAATAAGTAATTAATAAATGAGCCAATATTAACAGTGACAAATAGTCCGCTCTATTCTTTAAAGAAATAATTAAGACCTTTAGCATCAATCTTAACCAATGGCTACCCCTCATTACAAAATTCATTTGCATGTTGTAAATGTTGACATTTAGTATAGATATTCAGAGGCTTTTTTTCTCGATATAGTCCACGTTGAGTTGTTCTTAATTATTTCAATATCTTGTTCTTGCTAATTCTTTTTGTAGACAAGTTGACTTTTTTTTTTCTTTTCAAATTTGGAGTTGGTAGTTGATTTTTATATTACTCACTCCGATCAATTTTACATTGTCTGCTATATTAAAAATACATTTTCACTTTTACTAGTCAATTTTAACAAATCAAGTGAAAATTAATATTTTTTCTTGTTTTACCCTTATCATTAACTACTCATTTCTCAAATCATTTCCCAAGACTTCTTAAAATGCTTTCATTATTGTGGGTGTTATAGTAAAATATGTATTTCATTTATTATTTTTTAAGGGGCGTGCCAAGTCGCTTGTGGACAAGTAAACGTGAATAGAGGAAATATTAGTTTGCAAAACTCCTTAAGTACTCCTATCAAAATTTTGAGACCATCTCATATAGATGCTTAAAATGTCAGGGAGAGCATACATTTATTTCGTTAGTTATGTCTTCACCATGTCCCCTCACATGCAGTCCTGTTTTTCATTCATGAGAAAAATGTGAAACTCTTTTTCATCATAGATGGTGAGTCTCGAAACCCGAACTATGTCTGCTCTGATGACACGCCAATGTGCAAGATCATCTTATTTGAAAACTTAAGTTGTTAGAGATAACATATTTTTATCTATTTTATATATCAACAACTCCCTCATATAATAGTAGTCTATGTAAACCATTCTCGTGAAGTAAATCTTTTGGCCATATATCCTCGAAGAAAATTGGCTACGGCCATGCAAAGAGAAACATTCAATAGAAAGCTACCGGTATACAAAGAGGGAATTAATTAACTACGACATACAATTTATTTGCTAAGTCAAAATTGATATGGTTTTAACCTGGTCGTTTCCTGAGTAGTAGGTTTGATTTTAATTATCATAAAACGAGAAACTCCGACCCACTCAAATTTGCAATAATTTACAATTACCAAGTCTGAACATTTCGTGCATGTATTGATACCGCGGACCAGAAAATATTAAAAAACCTTCCTCTCAGAAATTGTCAAAGTCTGGCTTATTCTTGTGAGAGTTGCTAAACCTATAACCATTGTCGTGTTACAATAGTCCGACATTTTTCTTACCTATAAATATAGCCACATTTTACTCTTATCATCACACAAAATCAGAGACATCACAAAGAAAGTGCAGAACTTCATAGAGTATCAAAAATGGTCTCAATACGTAGCTTCCTCTTTCTTCATGTGTTGATCATATTTTCTTTAGCAGTCCTGGTATTTTCGGATTTATCAGATGATTTCTACGAGGATGTTTGTCCTGAAGCTTTACCAACAATTAAACGGGTAGTTAAGGCTGCAATCCAGAAAGAGAGACGAATGGGCGCTTCTCTGCTACGTCTACATTTTCATGATTGTTTCGTTAATGTAAGCTTATATGTTTCTCGCACTTGATACTTTTCATTTCATCCCAATTTCTACATTTGTGAAAGAATCTGAAGTTAAGAAGGAATTCATTGCTTTTGGTTAATGCTTGAGACGTAATTACTAATGCATGTTTTGTTAATGAATTAGGGTTGTGATGCTTCGGTTCTACTTGACCAAACGGCGACTATTGACAGTGAAAAGACTGCTCGTGCTAATAACAATTCTGCTAGAGGATTTGAGGTGATTGATCAAATCAAATCCGAGGTTGATAAAGTTTGTGGACGTTCAGTTGTATCTTGTGCGGATATCTTGGCAGTTGCAGCTCGTGACTCTGTGGTTACTGTGCGTATTACTCCCCTTCTGTCCTAACATAAGCTATAAATTTAATTAGTTTTCACTTGTCAATATTTTTTCTAAGTTCTTATGTTAAGTTTTTAAATTAAGGTCCATCATAGTCCAGATTTATTAATAGTAAACTAGTGAACTATTATTCAAAAAGTGATAGACTCACAAGCCCAAGTTGAGATAGATTAAGAAGATATTTTTAGCTCAATACGAAATAAAGAATTAGTATCAAGCCTCATAGTGAGTCTGAGAGTCAACGCAAAATTTGTAGATATCCTACACCTATATATTAACACGTGAACTCTATAGCTTTTTGGATAAACCCTATATATGTATTATGAAATTCACTAATATCTGTAAATATTATACCGGTAAACCCAGTTACTAGTATATATTAATTACATGAGCTCGATCTAGGAACCCATAAACTTCAAATGCTGAATCTCCTTATACTTAACTGTGTATGCTGCAAATATTATGAACCTTGGCTTTAAATATATATAATTAAACTGAAACATTTACGCATGAAACAGCTACATGGACCAACATGGGAAGTGAAATTGGGAAGAAGAGACTCCACAACAGCAAGTAGAACCACAGCTAACAATGACATTCCGAGTCCTTTTATGGACTTACCTGCACTTATCAGCAACTTCAAGAAACAAGGATTGGATGAGGAAGACCTCGTCGCGCTCTCCGGTGGCCATACATTGGGGTTTGCTCAGTGTTTCACCTTCAGAAATCGGATCTACAATGAGACTAACAACATTGACTCCACTTTTGCAAGGCAACGCCAAGCAAATTGTCCACGTAGTGGAGGTGATTCTAACCTTGCTTCCCTTGATCCAACACCTGCTCTTTTCGACTCGAAATATTTTAGTAACTTGGTGTCCAAGAAAGGGCTTTTGCACTCTGATCAAGCACTATTTAGTGGGGGGGAAACTGATGATCTTGTTAAGACATATAGTACCAACCTTGGAACTTTCTCTAAAGATTTTGCTGAGTCTATGATTAAGATGGGAAATATTAAGCCATTGACTGGGAACCAAGGCCAAATTCGTGTCAACTGCAGGAAGGTGAACTAACGATTGCTAATGATGCTGATAAAATCAAGATTCATGCGTGTGTTAAGAATTTGGTTAATTATTTTCAATTGTAATTGTGATTTTTGTTCATTTAATTTGGAATCTTTGTTGTTACCTAAAATAAGTGCGTAATTGTAAACGGAGAGGTGTGGTCATTTGTTTTTCAAAGAAATTGGATTTTGTGTTTTCAGTTGGCGAGTAAATCCCAATATGGTTGTCAAGTGAATGAGAAACCTTTTTGCTTTTGAGTAATTTGATTTCCCTCAGAGCTTTTTCTTTTCTTTTCTTTTTTAAATATAAGGGAAGCATCAGGCCATTGACTGGAAACCAAGGTCAAATTCGTGTCAATTGCAGGAAGATGAACTAAGCAGCGCTAATGATGCTGATTAAATCAATTGTTTCAAAATTCTGGTTACTTTTAATTGTAATTGTGATTTTTGCTCATTTAGAACCTTTGTTGTTACCTAAAATAAGTCAATTGAGAATTGAGAATTGTGTGGTAATTTGTTTTTAAAAGAAATTGGATTATGTTGTTTTCGATCGGCTTGTGAGTGAATTCTTTTTTTTTTTTTTAAATGAATGAATTACTTTTCGTTGTTTCTTTTCGTCATCTTGAGCTGAAAGTCTATCGAAAATAATTTTTATCCCTCCCTCGGTAGGGATAAGATTTGTGTGTACACTATCATCCCCAAACTCTACTTGCGGGATTTTACTGAATTGTTATTGTTGTTGAATGAATTATTTTTCGCATTTAAGAAATCAAATATTATCTTTGTGCTGTTAATAAATAGATTATCAATTTTATTTACCAATTGCAAAATATGTACAAGCTATAGACAACTGAACTTGGACATTTTATTTACCAATTGCAAATTATTTGATTAGTATTTGTTGATTTTAAGCAAAAGGAAGCTTGGAATACACAGATTGTTAAAGCGTCTAAATTTTCCCAGCATTTGTTATTTCCATAATATAAAATATGTTGTACAACACGGCCCATTAGCTCAGTTGGTTAGAGCGTCGTGCTANGCAGATTGTTAAAGCGTCTAAATTTTCCCAGGATAATATCCATAATATAAAATATGTTGTACAACACGGCCCATTAGCTCAGTTGGTTAGAGCGTCGTGCTAATAACGCGAAGGTCGCAGGTTCGAGACCTGCATGGGCCATATTTGTGTTTCTTATGTTTTTGCCCATTCATTTCTATACGGAGGTTGCAGTAACTGGAAAAAGTAATAGAAACCAAACACAGTACGAGTTTATCACAACAAATAATAAATGCCTAGAAAGTGGTTTAAAACACTAACTCAAGAAGCATAGAAACCTACCTAAATTCTGTATAAGATTTGTTTAAAGTAGATAACACATTCTCTTTTAATTTAGTGCATGCAGTTGGTGGTTTGGTGCAAGTAATTCTTTTTCTGAAATTTCATTATTTTCCAAAGGACCTCTCAAAGTGCTGCATATCAATCATATAGGCAATTAGCAAGGAAGATCATTCTTAAAGTTCTTTTTTCAGTTAAAGAGAGAAAGCTGACTAATTAATAACACCTCTTATTCTATGATNCTTTCTTATGTTTTTGCCCATTCATTTCTCTATACGGAGGTTGCAGTAACTGGAAAAAGTAATAGAAACCAAACACAAAACGAGTTTATCACAACAAATAATAAATGCCTAGAAAGTGGTTTAAAACACTAACTCAAGAAGCGTAGAAACCTACCTAAATTCTGTATAAGATTTGTTTAAAGTAGATAACACATTCTCTTTTAATTTAGTGCATGCAGTTGGTGGTTTGGTGCAAATAATTCTTTTTCTGAAATTTCATTATTTTCCAAAGGACCTCTCAAAGTGCTGCATATCAATCATATAGGCAATTAGCAAGGAAGATCATTCATAAAGTTCTTTTTTCAGTTAAAGAGAGAAAGCTGACTAATTAATAACACCTCTTATTCTATGATTTTGTCTAATAGAAGTGGCCAGAAGAAAAATGGTCTAAAAAAATAATAATCCGGTGCACTAAGCTCCAGTTATGCGCAGAGTTCGGGGAAGGGCCGGACCACAGGGATCTATTATACGCAACATTTCCTTCATTACTGCAAGAGACTATTTTCACGACTTGAACCCGTGACCTTCCGGTCACATGACAATAACTGTACCAGATACATCAAGGTCCCTCTCTGAAAATGGTCTAAGAATATAAGATTAAAATGATTATTACTTCAAAGGCTGATTTTGAGTCCTCAACAGAGATAAAATAAAAGCAAGTAGCTATGTCAAAGTTATATATGTCACTGGAAAGCAAGGGCCTGTTTCTATGGGGTAAAATATGCTATGACGTGTGGCCGTCCGAGAAAGAGACACGTGGTCGTCCGAGAAAGGGACACGTGGCCGTCCGAGAAAAGGGATACGCGGAACTCAAGACAGGGGGATGGCTAAAGACCAAAGGCAATTGTTTCGTTTGTCACCAAAAAGAATAATGCTCATAAAGATGTGATAAGTGCTCTTCTCCCAGTAGCATTTAATCGAGAATATTCCATGACATTAAGAACAATTACCCGTTACAAGGAATTTGGCATTTATGTTCACCGTTATATCTTCATCAATGCCCCTCATAATTGACATTAAAGAAGGGCACGACCCTAAGACCTTCTTCATAGCTATAAATAGTGAGCTCAGTTGTCATTATAAAGGACACAAATTTTCTGCCAAACTTACGCTATATTCTATACAAAGCTCAATTCAATCTTATCTTCTTATTTCTTGATTTCTTTGTTGTTGTGCCCGGAAACCCTGTTCCCGAAATTGTTGTTTCGTCTAGATCCTAAGGTTAAGTATTGTGTAACCCGTCGATTATTTATTTATTTCAGGATCAAATTAATTCACTTATTTAGAAATCATGTATAAATTCAACTGTACCATTTTACAAGTAAGCAGTTTGGCGCCCACCGTGGGGCCTAGATACCCGTGTAATTAATTGATCTTATCCTTTTTTACTAACGTGTTTTGATTGTTTTTGTCTTATAAAAGATCATACGAAATGACAGATAACACTATTAACAACATGCACAACCTAGAGATTCGAGAGGATCGGCCTCATTCCGAGGAATCAATCAATGACACTCATAATAAGAGGAACGACGCTACACTAGTGCATGACAGACACTATCCTCGACATGTTCGGGGGACCACTCTTGATGACACTGATGAGGAGCATGTCATCGACACGGTAAGGGTCTTGCAAGAGCAACAACGACAGGCGATCATTATAGGTAACCTCACGCGATAGGATAAAATTATGACGGAAGCAAGCGCTGTCGGGAGCTTCAAATGATGCAAATAGACGAGATCCGATTTCTCCTGGAGTTCCTACAAATCAAACGACGCGGAGGGTCGACAACAACACTCCTAAGGGTGAAATTGGCTCCGATGGGGTAGGGGAAATGGATCCCGCCTCAACAATGAGAATGAACTTTTACGGTTCATGAGGGAAGTGAATGCCCGCATGGACCAAATCCCGAACACCACACCAGTGTTGAAAGGTCCGGACTGAAAAAATTATACTCAATTGGCGTACAAGTCAAGTGCGGAACCAGAGTTAATCCCGAAGTGGTTCAAAATTCCTGAAGTGCCAAAGTATGACAGAACTTAAGACCCCTAGGAGCATATTACCACCTACAAAATGATGATAAAGGGAAATGATTTAGCTCGGCATGCTGCTGAAGAAATTTGGAGAAACCCTCACGAGAGGAACCTTGCCGTGATATTCGATGTTACACGAGCATTCCATAGATTCCTTTGAAATGCTTACAGATTCTTTCATCAAGGCTCATACCGGGGCAAGAAAAGTACATGCCCGAAAGGCCTACATATTCAGGATTGCACAAGGAGAGTTCGAGCTGCTACGAGAGATTGTTACCTGATTACAGAAGGAGAGAATATTGCTCCCGGCTGTCCCGGATGAATGAGCGACTAAAGAATTCACCAAGGGATTGAATACGAAGAGTTCAAACGCTTCCCAAGAATTGAAGGAAAGCCTACTCGAGTTTCAAGCAACGACCTGGGCGGATGTCCACAACCGGTACGAATCAAAAATAAGGATAAAAAATGACCAGGTTGGTTTTCCATCGTCGAGGACGAGAAAAGAACAGGGAAAATCAAAGGATGATTATGACGTGAACAGGCGGACTTCAAGAGGCCGGTTTTTTCCTACGACGAACCGAAGGCCGCAGCAGATGTTTCCTGATAGCGGAGAGGTTCACCGTTGAAAGGAGGAGTGATCATGGTTGGAAATCGATCACTGCATGATAAAGAAGTGGCAGGATCGCGGGATCCTTCTTACCCCAAATTATCAAAATACAACTTCAATGCCAGTATAGTGGAGTTGGTATCGGCCATGAGAAACATCAAAGAAACACGGTTCCCAAAATCTATGAGATGTGATTCCAGCCAGAGGGATCCTAACTTGTAATACGAATACCACGAAACGAATGGCCACTAGACAAGGGATTATCAACACCTCCGGAAAGAAAAGGCAACATTACTGAAGAGTGGTCACCTTAGAGAATTCTTGAGTGACCGAGATAAGAACAATTATGGCCGTAACCAAGACAACATGGAACCTTCAAAAACAGGAGAAGATCCCTCGCGTCAAACAATCATGATCTTCAGAGGGAATGAGATTAACGAGGTCATCTTTTCACCAACAAAGAAGACAAAAGTATCAATAACGCATAACAAAAGGCTTTGGGAAGACGATATCACTTTTATGGAGGAGGACGCACATGGATTGCTGTTATCACACAACAACGCACTGGAAATTTCTTTAAATGTGCTACATTTTAAGATTAAACGTGTTCTAGTAGATCTAGGGAGTTCAGCTAATATCATCAATGAAGAGTATTGGGGAGCGCTAAACTCACCAAAAGAATTATTCCGGCCACAAAGCTCATCGCCGGATTAAACCTCGCAAGTGTGACAACTCGGGGAGAAATTTTATTACTCACAAACACTAAAGGAGTAATAGAAACAACTCTTTTTGAAGTGGTAGATGGTGATATGGGATACAACATCCTTTTGGGAAGGCCATGGTTGCACGAGAGGAAAGTCGTACCATCAACGTACCATCAATTGCTTAAGTTTCCACTGCCCAAGGGAATTAAGCAGATAAGGGGTGACCAACTGGCGACAAAGGATATGAATGCAATTTCGGTCTCCAATAGCAGAGGAAAGGAACACATGGGATAGTACTTACAGGGACCGACACCTACTCCTAAACTAGATGAAGTTAGCCAGGCGTCGGAATATTATCAGGTGCGGAGATATTTCCAAGTTCCATAAGAGACCGATGCAACAAAGTCCACATCGGAAGATCTGAAGCTAGTTCATTGTTCAAAGAATTCCTAGAAAGGAAATTCCACTAGGGACAGGACTGCACCGAAAACGCAGGTCCGACTTCATTAAATTCCTTATCTCTAACACCAATTGATTTACATGGTCGCATGATGATATGACAGGCATCCCGGTAGAGGTTGTCGTACACAAGTTAAGCTTGAATCTTAACATACATCTGGTAAGACAAAAGAAGCGCATGATCGCTGAAGCCAGGAATAAATTTGTCAAATAAAATGTAAGTCTCTTACTTAATATCGGTTCGATCCGAGAGGTAAGATATCGAGACTGACTAGCTAATGAAGTAGTAATTCCTAAGAAAACCAATAAGTTTCGCATGTGTGTAGATAATAAAGATCTTAACAAGGTGTGCCCAAAATATTCGTTCCTACTGCCAAATATCAATCAAATGATTGACGCCACGACCGAGCACAAGTTAATGAATTTCCTCTATGCTTATTCCGAGTACAAACAAATTAAGATGAACGCGGAAGATCAGGAAAAAACTTCGTTTATAATGAACTTTGGTATATATTGTTACAATGTGATGCCCTTCAGATTGAAAAACACCGGAGCCACTTATCAGCGGCTCGTGAATAAGATGTTTCAAAATCAAATAGGAAAAACTATAGAAGTTTATATATACAATATGATCATTAAGTCTTTAAATGCAGGTGATCATCTTAAACATCTGCAAGAAACTTTCGACATCCTAAGAAAGCATAATATAAAACTTAATCCCGAGAAATGCGCGTTTGGGTTCAGCTCTAGTAAGTTTCTGGGATTTCTGGTATCACATAGGGGGATTGAGGTAAACCCTGATTAGATCAAGTCCATAGAAAATATCCTGAACTAGCTTTCAAACATGAAGGAAGTCCAAAGGCTTACGGGGAGATTGGCAGCTTTGAGCAGATTCATTTCCCGGTTGTCAGAAAAGTGTCATCGTTTCTTCGCACTGCTCAAAAAGAAAAATAATTTTGAATGGACCTCAGAGTGTGAGGATTTTCTTTGAGGGATTTAACGATGTACTTGTCAATCCCTCCATTGCTCGCAAAACCAAAAGAATGGAAACATTGTTGGCTTACCTCGCGGTCTCGGAAGTTGCAGTAAGTGTGGTTTTAGACCGAGAGGATGAAGGTACGGAATCTCCCATTTATTATGTTAGTAAAATTTTAACGGGAGCACAAACTCATTATCCACTTTTGGAAAAACTGGCATTAGCTCTCGTAGTCGCCGCTCGAAAGCTGAAGCTTTACTTCCAGTGCCACCCGATAGCCATAGTGTCTACTTTCCCTTTGTGGAACATCCTCAATAAACCTGAGCTCTCGGATAGATTGGCCGAATGGGCCGTCGAAATGAGTGAATTTGACGTAGAGTATAAGTCGAGGAATGCAGTTAAGTCGCAAGTCTTGGCTGACTTCGTGGCTGGTTTCAGTACAGGATTATTGCCTCTAGTAACCAAGGAAGCAGTAATGGTGTCGGGATCGCCACTAGGGTTTGGACCTTATTTACGTGTGGAACTTCCAACATAAAAGGGTTTGGGCTCAGCATAGTATTAATCATGCCTTCGGGGGAAACCGTAAGGCAAGCCATAAGGATAGACCATTTAACTAACAATGAAGCAGAGTATGTACCTTTGATTGCAAGACTCGAGTTGGCCCGGGGACTTTACTCTGATGTCATTGAAATCAAATGCGACTCACAGTTGGTGGTAAATCAGGTCTACGAGATCTTCGAGACCAAAGAGGAGCGCATGCAACAATATATGGTAAAGGTTCAAGCTCTGCTGGTGCGATTTCGAGAGTGGTCAATTACTCATATCGTAAGGGAAGAAAACGTAGAAGCTGGTGCATTGGCATACCTAGGATCATCAACAGAAATAAAGGCATCGGAGTCCAGGATGGTAGTACAACTGATGAATTCAGTCCTGGATATAGATTGTCATTACAAGGTAAATTCAACTAATCTGGTCTGGGACTAGAGGAATGAAATTATCGATTATCTCGAACATGAGAAGCTACCTGAAGACCCTAAAATATCCCAGTGTTTCGCGCCAAAGCAGCGCAATATAGATTCAAGGGAGGCTAATTATATAGAAAATATTTTCAAGGCCCGCTGGCCCAATGCTTGGGAGCATCCGAAGCTAACGATGTCATGAGAGAGGTTCACAAAGGGATATGTGGCAACCATTCGGGCGCAGATTCCTTAGTGCTAAAGTTGGTGGCCCAGCATAGAACCAGACGCCAAGGACTTCGTACAAAAATGTGATATGTATCAACGACATTGGTGCATCAACAGGAAGAACCCTTACATTCGGTCCTATCTCCGTGACCGTTCATGAAATCGGGAATGGACATCGTCGAACCACTACCACCAACTATAAATAGTGAGCTCGGTTGTCATTGTAAAGGGTACGAATTTTCTGGCAAACTTACGCTATATCTGTACAAAGCTCAATCCAATCTTATCTTCTTATTTCTTGATTTCTTTGTTGCTGTGCTCGGAAACCCTGTTCCCCGAATTGTTGCTTCCGCTGTTTCGTCCATATCACAAGGCTAAGTATTGCGTAACTCTTCTATTATTTATTTATTTCAGGATCAAATTAATTCACTTATCTAGAAACTACATATAAATTCAGTTGTACCATATCACGGGTAAACAAACTCCCAAGTCAAGCTAGAGGTCTATGCTTTATGGATAAGGATTAATTAGCGAGCTTCAGAATAAGAGCTTCCAAGACTACTTTCGTATATGCTGCTAATGACTAAGTTAACTATGCTTTTAATTTTAGTCCTAGGTGTAGCATTAACATGCATTATGGAGAGAGCTTTTTTGTTGTTTATTGTATACTCTCTACCTTGTTTTACATTTCACAACATCGATTTTTTGCAAGCTTATTGTAAAGAGTTGGGGATGTCCAACTCTTATCCATACTCTGAGGAGGTTAGGTTTTATCTCCCACTCCTTCATGTCTTCAACTTTTGATTATTAATCTACATGGTAGGGGTCGATGCCCAACCCTCGTCATTACAAGACGAATTTAATTTTTAAAAAAAATAACCAGCCTAATATTTGATCTATCTTTTAGGAGACATCAGTAAACATTCTCAACGAATCTTATTAATTAAATTGATAACAAAAATCTAAAGTTGTCATTCTCAAACTATTCATTTATAAAAAATTCTATTTAAAAAACTGAATCATCTTTCAGTAGCTCAAGAATCTCTTCCAAGTAACGGGTGTTCTCTGGTTTTATGGATTGATCTTTTCTTTACATTTGTTATATAGTAGCATGTTGTATCATTTTTTACTCCTCATTAGATTCTGTTCTTCTTACGTATCGTGATTTTCTGTGTAAGAATATCTCAAAAGAAAATGTCAGGTGGATCATCTATTTCTTATCCATACGTAAATGAAATGGAAAAGAAAAACAGAGAAAAGGAAATCTTGAACGAGAGACTGAACTAATAGCCTGTTTGGCCAAGTTTTTTTATGGGCCAAAAGTATTTTTTTTTTGGCCAAGAGTGCCTTTGGTAAAAAATTGAGGTGTTTGACCAAACTTTTAGAAGGAAAAAAAATATTTTGAGGAGAAGCAGTATTGGCCCAAGAAATTGAATAGTTTTGAAGATTGACAGAGCAACTTAAAGTTGAACCAGGTCCATCACTGGAGACATAGACACATGCAGAGTTAAAGGCACGTGAAATGCACATGCAGGAGATAAATGAAATATGCGAATTAAAGAGATATCTCCTGATCGAAAAGAATGCAAGATAATAAGGAGAATGACTCCTTATTCAGTAAGAACAGAATCAAAGATAAGGAAGGATTCGAGAAGTTGAGATTAACTAGAACTCTTCCACCAAGGAAGTGTAGCATCAGAATTCTAGTAAATCTCTTGTTCGCTAATCCTATATATTGTTCAGAGTTCTTATTGTATAGGGATGCACAAAAGCAGAAGCAAAGCAAGAATTGAGAGCAAAATTAGCAAGGCAATTTTGCAAGCGATTTGTGTGAAATTCAAGTGTGCGACTCTGAAGCTACTTGGACCAGCTAGAAGAACCAGTTCCAACTGTTGTCTTTTAGTCTTGTTTACTTGTAGTAGGGATTTCAATTTGTACCTTTTATCTTTATTTAGATGCATTTGTAATAGGTACTGAATTTTCAAGTTTAACTAATTTGGAGTTGTCGCAAATAGCTAGAGGCTAGTTTGCCACAAAGGGATTAGAGTTAATCCTAGATTTACAAAGAGTTTTGTAAATGCAGTTTTTGGCTCAGTGATTTTAGTGGAGAGTTTGGGAAAATCCTACTGGAAAGTAGGTTGTGGTTTTTCACCTTTTGAGCCAGGTGTTTTCCACGTAGAATTCTTGTGTTCTTTATTTTCTGTATTTTTCATTCCGCAAACAGTATAGGTTGGAACACATAGAAGAACATGATCCTTCTATAACTAGTGCACGNCGCGCTTGTGTGGTATTGACGTTTAGGACATCAATTGGTATCAGAGCAGGTTATCCTTGAACAGGCTAACAACTTAGGAAATGATCAAGATGAGTACACCACCTGGGAACTGGGAAGGACAATCAACCGCTAGGCCTCCACTCTTCAATGGACTACTCCCGGTGGAAGAACAGGATGATAGGTCATATAAATGGTGAAGACTATGAGCTATGGGATATAATTATTGATGGTCCTATGGCCACCATGAAGAAGAATGTTGAAGGAGTAGATGTGTCAAAGACAAGAGCTGACTGCACTGCTGAGGATTTGAGAAAGTGGGAAAAGAATGCTAAGGCCAAGAAGTGGCTATGTGTGGACTTGGTCCAGATGAGTACAGCAGAATTCAAAGTTGCACCACTGCCAAAGAAATTTGGGACACTTTGCAAGTGACTCATGAAGGAACTGCTCAAGTGAAGAGATCAGAGGTACTCTACTATATTCTCCATATGAGAATTTCTCTATGAATGAAGGAGAGACCATTCAAGATATGTATACTAGGTTCACTACATTGACTAATGAACTGAAATCTCTTGGAAGGACTCTTCTTGAGGAAGACAAGGTTGAGAAGATTTTGACAAGGGTTCTTCCAGTATCTTGGGAGAGAAAGATCACTGCAATTCAAGAATCCAAGAACATTGTAACTCTCAAACTGGATGAGCTAAGTGGAAATCTTATTGCCTATGAACTTAAAAGGCAGACAATGAAGATGGATGTTCCCAAGAAGGAAAGGAGTCTGGCATTGAGAATCACTGAATGAGCAGATCTAGAAGAAGATGAAATGGCTATGATCACCAAGGATTTCAAGAATTATCTTATGAGAAGAAAGGGCTCCGCAAGAGGTGAAAACTACAACAAGACAAGGGTACCGGAAAAATCAACTAATGAGGGTTGCTACAAATGTGGGAAGACTGATCATCACATCAAGAACTGCCCTAAGTGGGAAGTTGAATGGAAAAAGGAAAGGTCTGAACGAAGGAACCGGAAGAAGGAACAGGTTCATCCCAAGAAAAATAAAGTATTAACATAGGCTATGGTCGCTGCTTGGGGAGAAAGTTCAGATGAGGAGTCAGATGATGAAGATGAAGATGAACAAGCACTTATGGCAATTGGTGAATCAGATGAGGAATCTGAGGTAAGTATATTCCATCTCAAAGACAAGATTAAATTCATGTCCAAAGAAAAACTCTCTGAATTACTGCTAGACTGTATTGATGAATCTAAAGTAATTAATAAGGAAAAGGAACAGCTGTCTAAGGAGTGTGTAACTTTAAAAGCAAAGTGTAAAAACCTGGAACCCAGAGTAAGTGAGACTATAAGTGAAAACACAGATCTGAAGAACCAGGTTCATCCACTTGAGACAAATGTCCTAGAGTTAAAATCAGAAAATCTAAAACTAAAACTAGGAACCAGTAAGAAGATAACTGACAACTCTCAACTCACCTTAGAAGAAAATGTAGGTAAACTAAAAGATGAGTTGTATAGGAAGGATGAACATATAAGAATGTTGAGGGAGGAACTTGGTGAGGTCAAGCATGAACTAAACAGAACTTGTAAATGGAACATATCCTCTGATGCTTTGACATGGCTACAGGAACATCATAGCATCAATAAGAGAGGACTTGGATTTGGGAATCAGCTGCCTAAATGAGATCCTAAAAGCAAGTAACATCCCTTCCTGAGAACAAAATCCGTACCTACTGTGGTAAGACTGGTCATTACAAAAGTGAATGCAATGCAAAAGAGCAGGCCAGTCGAAAGAATAAAAGTTTTGTTCGAGGGAAGAATTGGTTACCAAATTGGGCTAAAAAGAGTTTAATTCATCCGTTTGCTTATAGAAAGGGACCCAAACTAGTTTGGGTTCCTAAGACTAACCCCTGATTTTCTTTTATAGGTTCAAGTGAAAGGAGGTATAAAACTATGGTACATGGATAGTGGCTGCTCAAAACACATGACTGGTAACAAGGACCAGTTCCTTTCACTTGAGGACCTCAAAGGAGGAAATGTCTCCTTTGAAAATGGAAAGAAAGGTGAAATCATTGGGGTTGGTAAGGTAGGTAAGGATGACACTCGTTCATTTGAGAATGTCTACCTAATAGATGGCTTGAAATATAGCCTAATCAATGTGTCACAACTGTGTGATAAAGGTAACTTGGTAGCATTCACCTCTACAAAATATTTTGTAATAAATCTTATCACTGACAAGATTATTTTGCAGGGAAAAAGAGTTAAAAATATATACATCATAGATCTATCCACACTTTCAGAAAATGAATTAGCATGTTTGAGTGTGCTAGACAGTGATCCCCTCCTTTGGCGTAAGAGACTTGGACATGCAAGTCTGAGTCAACTTAACAAACTAGTCTCCAAGGACTTAGTGATAGGTATGCCTAACATTAAGTTCAAGGAAGACAAATTCTGTGAGGCTTGGGCAAGGGGGAAGCAGGTAAGATCCTCTTTCAAAATCAAGAAAGTGGTAAGTACCACCAGATCGATGGAACTGGTCCATATGGATCTTTGTGGTCCTATGAGAACCTTAAGTAGAGGTGGTAAGAGATATGTGATGGTGCTTGTTGATGACTATTCTAGATTTACCTGGACATTGTTTCTAACATCCAAAGATGAGGCATTCGACATGTTTACTTCCTTTGTTAGAAAAATTCAAAAACAATTAGGAAATCAACTTGCATCAATTAGGTCTTATCATGGCACTGAATTTGAAAATGCTAAATTTGCTGAATTTTTTGATGAGAATGGCATAGATCACAACTTTTCTGCTCCTAGAACTCCAAAAAAATGGAGTAGTTGAAAGAAAGAATAGGACACTTGAAGATATGGCTAGGACTATACTTCTTTCTAGTAAACTACCTCATAGCTTCTGGGCAGAAGCTATTAATACTGCATGCTCCCTCATAAATAGGTGCATGACTAGACCACTTGTAGAGAAGACTCCCTATGAGTTACTTAAAGGGAGAAAGCCAAATATATCCAACCTTGGGGCTTTTGGTTGTAAGTGCTTTATGCACAACAATGGTAAAGACTCCCTAGGTAAGTTTGATCCCAGAACTGACGAGGGATTTTTCTTGGGATATTCTTCACATAGTAAGGCCTATAAAGTCTATAACAAAAGAACTATGTGTGTTGACGAAAGCGTGCATGTAGTTTTTGATGAATCTAACATTCTTTCTGAGAGACAAGAACAGGAGGATGAAGAAATTGGACTGGTCAAAAACTCAGTCCAAACTGGAGGAAGGAATAGGTTCATCCCTCCCCGGAAACATGACAGGGGGAACTGAACAAATTAACTTCCAAACCCCATTGGAACCTGGACCTGATCCTGTTCCACAACAACAAGGCACTGAAGGAACTTCAAGGAGTAACCAGTTGGTTGTGAAACCATACATATATCACAGTTCTCACCCTATTGAGAACATTTTCACCGACCCAACCTCTGGAATCAAAACCAGATCCTCTTTGAAAAATTTGTGTGCTTTTGATGCTTTACTATCTCTTATTAAACCTAAAAATATTGCTGAGGCTTTGCAGGATGCAGACTGGGTGAACGCATTACAAGATGACCTCAACCAATTTGAAAGAAATCAAGTCTGGCATCTAGTACCAAGACCCCTGGATAGATTAGTAATTGGCACAAAATGGGTCTTCAGAAACAAACTTGATGAAGATGGAACAGTTACAAGAAACAAGGCAAGATGGGTGGTTCAAGGATACAGTCAGGAGGAAGGCATAGACTATGATGAAACCTTTACTCCAGTAGCAAGGCTGGAAGTAATAGGACTCCTCATAGCCTTTGCTGCTTACATGGAATTCACCCTTCACCAGATGGATGTCAAGAGTGACTTCCTAAATGGCTATCTAAAGGAAGAGGTGTTTGTCAAGCAACTTCCAGGGTTTGAGAACAAGGAGAATCCTGATTAAGTGTACAAACTTGACAAAGAACTATATGGTCTCAACCAAGCTCCCAAAGCATGATATGAGAGGTTATCAAAATTCTTTCTTGAGCATGACTACAAGAGAGGTAAAATTGATATTACTTTATTCTTAAAGGAAAAAGGTAAAGATCTCTTGGTAGTTCAGATATATGTAGATGACATAAACTTTGGAGCAACCATTGAAAAGCTTAGTAAAGAATTTGCTAAACTAATGAGGAGTGAATTTGAAATGAGCATGATGGGTGAGCTTAATTTCTTTTTCGGATTACAAATTAAATAAAATTCAAATAGAACTATGATCCATCAGCAAAAGTATGTGAAAGAGTTGCTTAAAAGGTTTAAAATGGAAGATTCCAAAGAAATTGACACCCCTAGTGCAACAACCACTAAACTAGATGTAGATGAACCTGGTTCATCTGTTGATCAAAAGATGTATAAGGGAATGATTAGTTCACTGCTGTATCTCACTGCTACTAGACCTGACATTGTTTTCAGTGTAGGACTTTGTGCAAGATTTCAGGCGAATCCAAAATAATCCCACCTAACTGGAGTAAAGAGAATCTTGAGATACTTAAAAGGCACCACTGATCTATGTCTTTGGTATCCAAAAGGTAGTAACTTTAATCTTGTGGGATATGTTGATGCTGATTATGCATGTTTTCTAGTGGATAGAAAGGGCACCTCAAGTATGGCACATTTTCTAGGCTCATGCCTTGTCTTGGGCCACTAAAAAGTAGAATTCTGTAGCTCTATCCACTGCAGAGGCTGAGTATGTGGCTGCAGCTTCATGCTGTGCTCAATTATTATGGATTAAATAATAACTGCTAGATTTTGGAATCGATGTTGGATGCATACCTACATTTTGTGATAACACTAGTGCTATAAGTATGACAAATAACCATGTTCATCATAAAAGGACTAAGCACATAGATGTTAGACATCATTTTTAAGGGATAATTATGAGAAAGGATTGATCTCTATTGAATTTTGTGCTACTGATAAACAGATTGCTGACATCTTTACAAAAGCACTAAGTAGAGAGAATTTTTAAAGGAATAGGTTAGAGTTAGGGATGATTAAAATCACCTAATTGAACCAGTTTATAATGTACATGGAAAGGGGGGGGGGGGGAAAAAAAAAGGATAGAAATTCTGAAATTTGTGAAAAAAATCAGATTAATCATTGCTGAGTCTCATGTTGTAAATATCATACTTTCTTTCCATGTTTTGAAATGACTCATTGGTTACTGATGATGTTTTTCTCTATTGTTGAAAATTGAGGCTTGATCAAGAGGATTCTGACATGATGAACCTGGTTCATCAGTGCTGGTTCATCTGAAAGGCGAGGTATGTGTTCTCTACTATACACACCTTGAAATATTAATAGTTAATCATGAGCAGAACTCTACCTAATCAAAATCTTTTCACAATCTATCCTTATCCCATATTTGAACCAGTTTCGTCTACATTAAGACTAAACCGCCTAGAATATAGGGAAGTAATAACCGTCACTGATCAGTTGCATAGGTGATAAGACCTCTATTTGACCCAAAAAGGCTGTCGCTATATATTAATTACCTCCCCCTTTTAAAAAACCCCCATCATCACCTCTGAAATTACTGCCCAACTCTACAACCGCTGAAACCCTTCCATCTTCCTTTCCCTCATTCTCAATCCATAATCTTCTTCTTCCATCTTAAATCAAAGATGACTAATCCTTCAGACAACCCTAGTACTCCACCACCAGTTACTCCATCTTCGACTTCTTCAACACCTCCACCACCAAGTCTTACTCTGTCTCAACCTAGTCCTACTATTCCTCAACCTAGCCCTAGTTCAGAACCCAGAAAAAGAAGGGTTAAAATGCTTGCCAGGAAAACAGTGGCTACAGGTTCTCTCACCAGAAAATTGAATGCCAAATTACAAGACAGTCAGGTTCAAGAATCAAACAATTCCAGTGATTCGTTCAAATCAGCTACTGAGGAAGCTGCAGGATTATCTGATTCTGAACAAGTATCATCTGTACCAAATATCGCTTTTGAAAGTGTGTCTGAAATAGCGAAGAACTTAGAAAACAGGTTTGTGTTGGTTGGGTCTGTTAAAAATGTGGAGTTGCCAGAAGTAAGACGAAGAGGTGGTAAAAATAAAATTGGGGAAGAAATAGAGAAAGAGGGAAGTCGGAGTGAAGCAAGGGGAACAGAGGAAGAAATTACTAGATTGTCTATTTGTGGTACTGAAACAGTAGTAATAGAAGAGGTAGCCAAGGAGTCAGGGGAAATGAATCAAGTGAGGCGGTTGAGGGATTAGAAAATCTAGGAAAATCTACAGATGAACCTGGTTCATCCATTGAAACTGCCGGAAGTTAGGATAGAATTATAAATCAATGGAGAAAAGGACTCCAAAGGCTAAGAAGTCAACTGCCGGAACAAGTAAGAAAAGAAAAGTCACTCCATCTGTTGATTCTGAACTCCTCTTCCAAGAGGAAGAACCACAAGAAGTGCACTAAGGCAGAGTGAGGAGTTACAAAAGGCTTTGAAGGAGAGTAAAATAAAGAGAGCTGAGAAGTGAAAGGGGAAAATATCTGAGCCTGTAGAGGCTGTGGAGATTGAGGAGATGGACCTGGTCCATCAAGACGATCAAAGGGCAGAAGTTGAGGTACATACCCCAAACCAAAGAAAGCCAAGACATTTTCAAAGAAGTCTGCATCTGTGTCTGCTACACCCTCAACTGTAGCCAAGAGAACCGGGTCTACAGTAAAGTCACAGAAAGTTCAAATTGATGAAGAGGAAGATTGGAGTGTTGATGAAGAAGATGAGACTGCTGGAGTGAAGGACAATTTGACAAAGTTTGGAAATCGCACCATTTTGAAGGGGAGATTGCTGAAAGATTTGGAGGAATCTGGAATGGTCTATCTGATGGATAAGCTGGAGGTGCAGGGCTAGAAGGACATGGTCCTTCAGCTAGATGGGAGGTTGGCCAGAAGTGAGATTGTCGAGTTCATGGCCAATGCTGTAGTCAAGGACGTAGGGTCTCTAGCCAAGTGAAGGGGACCAAAATTTCATTTGATTCCGTAGAATTGGGAGAAGTGCTAAGGATTCCGTCTGAAGGATATGATGATTACACCAGGCAGAGATGGCCCAGCTTGGATGTTGTTCCCACTGCTTTACAGATCACCAGAAGGTTCTGTGACAATGAAGAGGAGGTTGAACCAAGAGTGGTCTACAAAAGTGAAATGACGCCTCCTCACAAGGTGGTGTTTGAGTTCATTAACAAGTGTGTACTGCCAAGGCAGGAGAGAAGGCACATAGCAAATTACATGGACTTAGTTCTCATGGAGTGCCTAGACAGTGGAAATGTGATTACCCAAGGGGTCATTCTATGAATTTAGACTCTGTTCTAGGCTTATTAGCCATAAAAAGATTAATTTTGAATACCACGAATTGCGTACGCATGTAATTATATCCTTTATATATACAGAAACACTAACCTATGCAAATATCTTTTAAACCTAAAATATTGGTTTTAACTATTATCTTTTAAACCTAAAAGGTTAAGAAATTCCATTCAACTTTTATATACGCAAATATCCTCAATATGTAATATTCAGTTTTCTTTTTTTTCCTTCAACTTCAATTCCGTTTTTGTTGCTTCTCGTCGCCGCAATGTATTTTGTTCGTCCTCTCTCTTCTCGTGTACATGCGCCTCCTCCCTCAGCACCTACTTCTAGGGTTTAGCAGACACTCTTTGGAGTTTTGCAATGTTGGATTATCCTTCCTGTTATGATTTTCTGTCCAAAAAAAAATTGTTCGATGAGGTCAATTTTTGAGCTTTGAATGGCATTGGGAGATTTGATGACTTCTCGCAATCATTGACGATAGTTATTGTGGACGATTTTGCGAATCAAAAAGATGAAGATACGATTAATAATAGGGATTCAGATACTGCTCATAGTAGCTATGTTGCTGACAATGCGACTACGGCGATGACGACAAGTACGACTTATTTGCGGCAAAATATACTGTTTTTGTGAGCTTCGGCATGACCGGTTTGAGGAATATGTTCCTTCTGGACCGTCTCATAGTGGTTTAATCTCCAAGCGGCGGATTAAGAATCGAATGAAGATGGGATGCGTTGCCCTAGTAATTAAGAAATTACTAGAAAGTAGGCCAAGTCAGAACGAGTTCTGTTCCATTATAATAGACATGATGTGCGACGACCAACATTCAATGATGCAATTTGGATATTTAATAAGAGTTATAAGCATATATCCCACTGTCGATTACTGACCTGCGCTCTCAATAGGAAAAGCTATAATTGAGCAGTGAGTGGCATGCGAAGTTGAGGTAAGTGTGTTGACTTGAGGGAATAGGAATTCCACTTGTTTGCTATGTGAAATGCATGGGTGTGGTGTATATGTGAGGTGACGAGTATCTATGCACCACCCAAATTGTCTGTTAAACATGATCCTCTTTCATGTTCCCCATTTATTTGATTATTGTCTAAATTGTTATGTGTCCATTATTGTTTCTATGACTATTTGGCTTATTGATTTGCTGTTAGATATTGTTGTGACTATTTTGGAAAGAGTATGGGTTGGTTGAGCTAGTTTCCTTGTGATGTAAAATGGTTGAGAGGTTTGGCATTGTTTATATATATATATATATATATATATTGATGTTCCTGTTGGTTTCATGGTTGAGAGGATATTGATGAAGCCATGAGAAAAATGCAGTTTATTATTTATACTTGTTGAGACAAAAATATTGTGAAAGGCTTGGCATGAATTATGAAATTTATGAATAAATTGATATGATATGTCTGGTGGGAGCGGGTTGCACACCGCAACAAGGGGTGATAAGGGTGGACAGGTGGGATCGGGTTGCACGCTGCAATATGAGTAATAAGGGTGATATTTTTAGGGAGGAGAAATAAGGGAGGACAGGTGGGAGCGGGTTGCACGCTGCAATAAGGAGTGATAAGGGAGGACATTTATATTTTACTGATTTCCAAAGAAAAAAAAATAAAAGTTTCAAAAAGCTAAAATGGTTATTTTACTATTCTTTATATATTTTTGGCACTATTTTATTTAAAGTTAAAGTTTGAAAATTTGAAAATTTAATTTAGAATTGGTTATAGCTGAGACCTGAAAAAGGTAGCTGAGTTATTTTATTTTGTTGCAAATTTATTTATCTAATTTTTTAGATTTCTTTCTTGCTTTATTATTGTTACTGATTATCTTGTTAAAGCCCCGCCTTAGCCTCGTCACTACTTCGTCGAGGTTAGGCTCAGCACTTACTCAGTACATGGGGTCGGTTGTACTGATACTACACTCTGTGCTCTTTTGCACAGATCCAGGTACCGGCCAGTAGTAGAGATTTGTAGAGCAGCTATCCACTCTTTCGGAGACACGAGGTATATCTGTCGGCGTTCGCAGATCCCCAGAGTCTTCTCTATATTATTTAGACTGCTATTTTATTTGATTCAAAACAGTTATACATTATTTCTTTCAGCCCATTATTTGTAGTATTCTTTAGTAGTTCGTGAATTGTGACACAGACCCTGGGGTAGTTTTAAGTTATTTATATAATTAGTTTGTGGCTCGTTTTATTTAATTGTTTATTCGTCTATATTTGGAATTACTCATTGAAAGTCAGCAGCTTAAGTTTATTTTATAATTGTCTATTACGTTTAAATGGAAATTCAAAGGAATTAGTTAATCGAACTCTAACATTGGCTTGCCTAACAAGTGTGGTGTTAGGCGCCATCACGATCCCTAAGGTTGGGGGAGTTTGGGTCGTGACAAGTTGGTATCAGAGCACTAGGTTTACTTAGGTCTCACAATCCACGAACAAGCTTAGTAGAGTCTGAAGGATCGGTACGGAAATGTCTGTACTTATCTCTCAGAGTCTATTGAGTTAGGAAACAATTCCATCGTTATTTCTACTCTATCGTGCGAATTTATTCTACCATTGACGATTGAACTTATCTATTCTTGTCCTCTCAGAAATCTTGACAACACTCGAAGCATCCACAATCGGACTAGAGATGAAGCCCCAATGACAACTGCGACTAAGGGGAGAGACAGAAGCAGGGCTCATCCTAAAGCTCGAACATCAGCACCTATTGTACAGTCTCAAATGAATCTAGGCGTGGAGGTTCTAGCTCAGTCGGTACATATTGGACTAGCCCATATCCCGGAGGAATTTATAGTTACTTCAGTACTGCATAACAAGGGAATAGTTGAAAGCAACGGAGTTGATGTATATGAGCCATTAAAATTGCATCATAGCTACCTGTACCAAATGAAAGTTCTTTTTATTTAATGATATAATATAGAACTAGAAACCCAGGGAACAAGTGCATTAAGGAAACCACAGTCGCGATATTCCTTTTTGATAATTGGGACCACAGAAGAGAAACTAAGCTTATGCTGATTAAGAGGATCCCCTACACCAGCTGGGAAAAAAAACATTATATAAATACTTCCCGCTTGCTCCAACCATTTTGAAATGTCAGGAAGATGAGTCCAATTAACACCACCTTGATGCCATCCTCTCAAGAATCTCCCAGAAATGAGAATCACAAAAATTGAGCAAATCTGGATATAATTATTCGTCTTCTGACCCAAGGTAGCACTAGTATTTTGCTTTGTCCTTGTTGTGAAATGCAGCATTACTTTTTGGAGAGATACCAAATAAAACGAGGATGTCACAAAATGTCATATGTATTGTTCTTCCTCCACCAGAGAACTCGATCCCATACTTATGACAACAATAATAATTACTACCAGAATAAGAGCCTCATCCAAATGCCACCAACGCAGGTCGTTCTTGGAATTAAAAAGCTGCGGATTCTGCTCAGAGAAGACTTGCTTCCCTAGAAGGAACAGAAGGCTTAGCAATATCAAACATGAAACGAGGATGACTGCTACTCTAATTATAAGTCGGCCAACAGGTTGCTGGAAAAAAAACATACAATAAAAACTATAAGAAAATTTTGAAAAGGAAGTAATACTGGATGAGCTGTGAAGTTTAACATTATGAATTATCAGACATTGTAACCTATCGCTTCGTGCCAAGTGATGAAGTCCACTGTCAAGGAATAGATTGCGGGGTCATGTGTTACATCGATTGTGGCTTGGAATGTATAAGGCCCGAGATTTTGCAAGAGATAAAGCTGGGACTTGCGGTATGTCCAACTCCTTAATAATCCCATACCTCGGCACCACAGGAGTTATATGAACAACTTTTAATCTACAGAAGGTTTACTCAACGTGAAAGTCACGGTTGCGGATTTTGGGGTGCTCCAGAGGGAGTACAGTGTTTAACAAGCTCTAGACTACATGGTTCGTGCCAAGAGTTATCTGTATAGAGCTCTACTTTTGTGAACATTGTGTGTCGATAAGGATGAGAGTTACCCCAAAATAATAACAAAGAGTATATGAATAAATGAGGTAGCTCAGTAGTGTTGAGTCAACATAGTAAAAGAAGAAATTGGCCGCTGGTTTTTGTGGCAAGCCTATGAAGAGGACGACCAACCAATACAACATCAACTACTTGACTAAGTTCTCATAAATGCTTTTGAAAGCGTTTGTTNCACAGTGTCAGGACATGCCATCAGGTTTGACAAGTTAGCCCGTCATACTCCTACTTTGGTTCATATAGCCAGAGAACAAGTTCACAGACTCATTAAAGGACTCAAATATGATTGTAAAATTTTGGACGACTCAGGGCAAGTTGATACTTCATTTCGGCTAGTGATAGAAATTGTCCTAGGCTTGGGAGAGTCATATTTCATCAGAACACTCAGGCTACATTCCCCATTGGAGTTATAATTCAATTTACATGAACATCTAGAGAAAAGGGGGTCAGAATGTCGAAGGTGGAGGTCAGATTCTTAGAGGTGGAGAGCCAGCCAATTGATATATTTTCTATGGTATGGCTGAGGTCGTTATATCAAATGGTGTCATTACAAGAACAACCTCTAATTATTATAAAGTGATGATTTCCTGAACTTAATACGGTTATGCGTATCTAATAAAATTCTTCAAATATGCTCCACTCTCGAGTGAGCTTCGTAACTAAAAAAAAAATCTACTTATGGGAATACCTGTATTGAGAAATTCTATGGAGATAACTGTGCCTATCATCACGTGTTGTAATTTTGTTTAACGAAAAATATTTAAAGGAAGAAAAGGGAAGGTTTCGAGTGGCACGATGCGCATGTTGCTTGTGATTCAGAATCGAGGACGAGATCCTCGCATTGTAATATGATTTGAGATGTTTAAATCGGGCTACGAGCTGCGATGGAATGTTGTGTAAGGACGAGGACCTTGTGATGGAAATCCTTGTGTTTAAATTCTCCTGTGTGAATTAAAATTTTGTTATAGTACTGGTCATGCCTATTAGGCTTATTCAACAATTCATGTATAAAATAATGATGATGATCATAAGAATAAATGAATAAATAATAATAATAATAATAATAATAATAATAAAAGTAATACTTATAATAATTAAATAAATAAAGAAATAAACTAATTAATTAACTATATAATTTGCCAAATCCGTGTCAGAATTATTGAGCTTTGACCTACAAGGTAGGTGCCCCGCCCAAGTGGCGTTAAATGAGACACGTTAAGTCGGGTATATAATTATGAGGTCTTTATGAATCGCACCTCGTCATTAGTATTGTAAAGGTTGAAAGGGGATTATTGTTAACATGAAGCTGTTGATAATTCTGTAATTGGCTATGAACTACTATTAAGAAAATAGAGGCGGTGAGTATGGGCAGCCTTGTGTATATTCCAGTTGGTGAGAGGCCGTTAGCTTCAAACATTCAGACGTTGGCTAATCAGTTCGTGAGGTTGGATATTTCCCCAGCAGTGTTCTAGCTCGTTCAGTCCCTCGGTCTTCTCTAATCGAGCATCTCCGGAAGCGGCAGGATGGTGACCCACATTTGGTTGTTCTTAGGGACACAGTTCGGCACGGTGATTCCAAGCAGGTTATAGTTGGAGATGATAGTGTTTTGAGGATGCAGGGTCGGTTATGTGTGACTAATGTTTATGATCTTCGTGAGTTGATCCTTGAGGAGGCTCACATTTCTAAGTATTCTATTCACCCAGGGGCAGCTAAAATGTACCAAGATTTGAGACCGCATTATTGGTGGAGATGAATGAAAAAGGACATTGTGGCGTATGTGGCTCGTTGCTTAAATATTTAGCAGGTAAAGTATGAGCATCAGAGACCTGGTGGTTTACTTTAGCAGATAGAGATTCCTGAGTGGAAGTGGGAGCGTATCACTATGGACTTTGTTGTTGGACTCCCACAGACTCAGAGGAAATTTGACGCAGTTTGGGTTATTGTGGATAGGCTGACTAAATCAGCACATTTCATTCCTTTGGCAAGTACTTATACTTCAGAGCAGTTGGCTGAGTTATATATTCGGGAGATAGTTCACCTTCACGGTGTGCCCGTGTCTATCATTTCAGATCGAGGTACACAGTTTACTTCGCACTTTTGGAGGGAAGTTGAGCATGAGTTAGGTACCCGAGTTGAGTTGAGTACAACATTTCACCCTCAGACTGACGGAAAGTCTGAGCGTACCATTCAGATATTGAAGGATATTCATTGCGCTTGTGTTATTGACTTTGGAGGTTCGTGGGATCAGTTCTTGCCGTTAACGGAGTTTTCTTATAATAATAGCTATCAAACGAGCATTCAGATGGCTCCTTATGAGTCATTATATGGTAGATGGTGCAGATCACCAGTTGGATGGTTTGAGCCGGGAGAGGCTCTGTTACTGGGTACAGACTTAGTTTAGGAGGCCTTAGATAAGGTCAAGATTATTCAGGAAGGACTTCGTGTAGCTCAGTCTAGACAAAAGAGTTATGCCGGTCGTAAGGTTCGTGTTGTGGCATTCATGGTAAGAGAGAGAATATTGCTTTGTGTGTCGCCATGAAGGGTGTTATGAGGTTTGGAAATAAGGGTAAGTTGAGCCCTAGGTTAATCGGACCATTTGGGATTCTTGATAGAGTAGGGGAGGTAGCTTATAGACTCGCGTTGCCTCCAGGGTCATCCTCAGTTCATTCGGTATTCCATGTGTCTATGCTCCGGAAATATCATGGTGCCCGTCCCACATGTTAGATTTCAACTCTATCCAATTGGACAAAGACTTGACTTATGAGGAGGAGCCGGTATCCATTTTAGGCCGGCAGATTCGTCAGTTGAGGTCTAAGAGTTATCCTTCAGTTCGAGTGCAGTGGAGAGGCCAGCCCGTTGAGGCAGCCATTTGGGAGTCCGAGTCGGATATGTAGAGTAGATATCCACACTTGTGCGCCGATTCAGGTAATTTTCTATGTCCATTCGAGGACGAACGTTTGCTTTAGAGGTGGAGATTGTGATGACCATTCTATGAATTTAGACTCCATTCTAGGCTTATTAGCCATAAAAAGATTAATTTTAAATACCACGAATTGCGTATGCATGTAATCATATCCTTTATATATACAGAAACACCAACCTACGCAAATATCTTTTAAACCTAAAATATTGGTTTCAACTATTATCTTTTAAACCTAAAAGGTTAAGAAATTCCATTCAACTTTTATATACGCAAATATCCTCAATATGTAATATTCAGTTTTCCTTTTTTTCCTTCAACTTCAATTCCGTTTTTGTTGCTTCTCGTCGCCGCAATGTATTTTGTTCGTCCTCTCTCTTCTCGTGTACATGCGCCTCCTCCCTCAACACCTCCTTCTAGGGTTTAGCAGACACTCCTTGAAGTTTTGCAATGCTGGATTATCCTTCCTGTTATGATTTTCTATCCAAAAAAAATTGTTCGATGAGGTCAATTTTTGAGCTTTGAATGGCATTGGGAGATTTGATGACTTCTCACAATCATTGATGATAGTTATTGTGGACGATTTTGCGAATCACAAAGATGAAGATACGATTAATAATAGGGATTCAGATACTGCTCATAGTAGCTATGTTGCTGACAATGCGACTACGACGATGACGACAAGTACGACTTATTTGCGGCAAAATATACTGTTTTTGTGAGCTTCAGCATGACCGGTTTGAGGAATATGTTCCTTCTGGACCGTCTCGTAGTGGTTTAATCTCCAAGCGGCGGGTTAAGAATCGAATGAAGATGGGATGCGTTGCCCTTGCGTTGTGTTTGAACATCAGCGTTGATCACCTGATGTAATAAAGATATCTCCTTGTGCTTGAATGCAGTGTTAGATTGATCTATTTTCTGTGGCACCTCAAAATGCCCTTGAAACAATTGGGAGGACATTTAATGAACAATATGAGAGGTAGCAACCTAGGGCACACTACAAGATCTCCTTGGATCATACTGTTGATGAAGTTAAGAAGCTTTGCACAACATGTAGAAAGTATGCCAAGTCAGAACGAGTTCTGTTTCATTATAATAGACATGGTGTGTGACGACCAACATTCAATGATGAAATTTGGCTATTTAATAAGAGGTATACGCAATATATCCCAATGCCGATTACTGACCTGCGCTCTCAATAGGAAAAGATATAATTGAGCGGTGAGTGGCCTGCGAAGTTGAGGTAAGTGTTTGGTCTAACTTTGACTTGAGGGAATAGGAATCCCACTTGTTTGCTATGTGAAATGCATGTGTGTGGTGTATATGTGAGGTGACGAGTATCTATGCACTGTCACACCTCTTTTTTCCTACACAGGGTTGGATACGGGAGTTTTTCCAATTTAAGTGACATTATGTGGATTTGGGATTGATTTATTAGTTTCAGAGTCGCCACCCGGATTTTTTACGGTGTTTCGGGACACCATTTATTTATTGCAATCCTAAACCAAGGAAATTTTGACTCTGTTTTAAATGTCTGCGACCAGAAATCCGAGTAAGGAATTCTGTTAACCCGGGAGAAGGTGTTAGGCACTCCCAAATTCCGTGGTTCTAGCACGGTCGCTTAACTATTATTATTTGGCCTAAATCGTCCGTTTATTTACATATTTTTTGCCTATTGTGCTTTTAGCCTCTTTCACTTTTCAGCCGCTTTTAATATTTATGGACTTATCTTGAAAACAAGTCACGATGGTGTGCACTTGTTGTTTTTAGACACATTATAATTGTGCCACATGAAATGCACCCGTAATTACAACATGTGATTTTTATTATAATTTGAAGTTAAAGACGGGGACATGAGTTGTCGCTCCCGAGTGTTGGTTAGGTAGCTTTGGTTTAATATTTGATTTTTTCTATCAAAATTTCGAACTAAAGATATTCATTCTACCTAGAAGATCTCCTAAAATGATATTCATTGCTCTAAAAGAACATCTTATAGGCTATGGCCTCATCTCCCCGTTTTATCACATTAGGCCATCCTAAGTCGCTCTCCTTGTGATAGGACTACTAGTTCTGAAAAGAATTTGTGTTTAGCCCATGATGGCAAACGTGGGAATCAGAATATCCCTTGTTCGTTCAGATATCTAAATATGTTACTTGTTACGTCTGATACTAATGGGCAAGCTAGAATCACTCTATTCTTTCCAGAATTTTATGATTTCTAACACAGACCATACCACAGGCGGTTTTATTAATTTTGAACCAGTAATCCTTACAAATTCTAGACAAACTAATCTCATGCATCTAAAGTATTAGAGTTCACGCATATGTATACATTGATTTTTTGCAAATTTATGAGATACAGGATAAACTGAAGATAATCTACTNATCTAATATCATGGCAGAACAGACAAAATATAAACTCGAAATTTCAGGAACATGAATAAAACAGAAATTAAGCGTACAGTCCAGTCTTTATATTACAATGAAAGCTAAAGAAATACAGAGGGGGGGAGGAGTTACAACTTGACTGTCGTTGTACATTTTCCAGAACGAAAGAGACTACAAATGAGACTCTAACTAATTTGTTGACTCGAAACTCCCTTGAAACCTTACGTTCGAGTCTTCTCTTTGGAATCTAAAAAAACACCCCATTTGTTTGAGTGTTAGGCAACCATCAGAACCAAACTGACCATGGGAAGGTCAATTTTAATTCAAATAATATTTATGTTCAAACCATGTTATCTGGCAGAACTGTTTATGCACTTTCTCAGGGTAAATATGATCATAAAAGGATCAATTCACCTCTGGACTTGTCATTTTTTGTACTTGGGACTTTTAGTCCTATCAATTCCTTAACTTGATTTTTTAGGCGTTTCAAGAGGATAAACTTGATCAATATAAAGGATTCCAGATTTTCTCCTCTAGTGAGCCTTTGATTGTCCATTTTACATCCTTTGAAAGGACAATTTCAGCAAGTTAACTACTGCTTATGCACTGTTATGAGACGAATTTGACTATCAAAGAGTCAAATTCACCTACCTTAGTGCTAACATTAACATAATTCTAACTATATGGCACTTTAATTATCTAGGCATTTGTAGGGGATGGATTTGACCATTCAAGGGTTCAAATTCCTCACCCTAATGCCCTTCTTAACTACATACTTTAACCTTTGAAAGGGTGAATTTCAACCATTTATGCTGCTGTTTTGTGCACTATTATGGGGTGAACTTGACTATCAATAAGTCAAACTCATCTACCCTAGTGCTAATACTAACCTATCTAGAGAATTGCTTGTTGAATCTATTTATTGACCAAAGAGACTCAATTGAAATCATATTTTGTGCACTCTTAGGGAAAAGAATCTGACCATAAAAAAGGCCAGATTTAGTCATCCTAGTGCAGCTTGTTCTATTATTTGGAACTATGAATATTAACTAAACAGTCATTAGACAACATACAACAACCAAAAATACCAATATCAAAACAATATTTGTCTCACTCACAGGTTCATTATCATGTTAACAAAACATCTATAAAACCACATTTACGTACAGAAGAAGAAACAACCTTATTTATCAAAAACAGCTAGCTTAAGCAATGAGTAAAAGAAGAGAATTCCAATGCAACACTTCCTTAAGAACAAGAAGAGTTAATACATACCTTTTTAAGAGTAGAACAACAGAAAATTGGACCAAATAAAGGTCAGATGCTAAAAAAACTGGAGATCAACACATCAACTAATCAGGAAACAAAACCAGCAGTAGAGAAGCCCAGAAAATGAGAGCTTGGAAAACCAAGACTTGAAGCAAGACCAGCAAGCAAGAAATATTTCAACCGGATAAACTTTAAAGCCCCAAAAAGAACCAGTTAGCTATCACCCAAGTTCAAGAATACCACCATTGAAGAAAACCATATTTTTCAGATATTTCTATACCTAATCGAGTGTTCTTTTAGTATAGGATTTCTACTGTGTGTGTGTATATGAAATTTATGTGTCCAGATTTTCAACAGGGCCTCAGGTTCAAAAAAAAGGTCCAGAGTATGTCAAAGGAAAGTCTATTTATAAGGAGCTCAAAGATGGGATGTGCTTTTGGCATATCCCTTATCCAAAAGGCTGAAAAATGGTCCTAATAGTACATAGGGTAGCTGTCAACCTTATCTTTGGGACATCTGCCCCTATTCTTGAACATTCTTTCTTATTAAAAGGCCCTTCTATCCTTAAAATTCTGATTTCCTAACTATATTACCTGATATACCCCCTTGGAGTCCCTGAATTTACCATTGGGTAATCAGGGTTAAACTCACTTGGGTTATTACTTGGACTTTGGTTAGTTAACTCTAGTTAGCCTTCTACTTAANATTCTTAACCTAAGTTAACTGATTCAATTTGGTTAATTCAATTTAATGACCTAAAATCAGAAACTTGATCAATTATTAAGATCAGGTTAACTAATTTTGTTTTAGCTAATTAATCCTAATTAGTTGTCCTGGACATGTTTTAGGACTTAGTTAGTTTTTTTTTTAAGAAACTATTAGACTAAGTTAATCTATTAAACAAGTGATTATGGGAAATTATTGTTAACTAAATTAGTCTTGATAAGTCTAGGTTAAATCATGACCAAACATTATTTTAGAACTAAGTTTTAGCCCAATTGGTTCATTAATTTTCTAATTATTAACTGATTTCAACTTGTTTAGGATTTTGGTTGATTAATGAGAGTTAACTAAGTTGTTAAAATTAGTCAGTTTTCTTGTATTAAACATGTTTAAGTTTCACTTGAGCCTAGGGGGAATTAGTTTGTTTGAGTTAATTGAATAAGACGATCTAAACTAAGAGTCGCCATTTAACCCATGATTAACTGGAGGTTAACATCTAATTGAGACTAATAACAGAGGCAGCAAAAATCAAAGCTAAAACAAACGACGACCTCAAACAAAATATGAACAAAACAACAAAACATGAACAAAACAACTAATAGGGGCTGTTTTACTAACAAAACATTTTAACCTATGAATTCAGGGATTTAATCGATCAGTTGTTCATGCTCATTTATTGACAGAATTCACCAATAAAAAAAATGTTTGGAAATTAGCAGAGAAAGGAAACTAAACTAAACAAAACCTAATGCTAATCTTGGTCATACAAATTACTAAATTTAACAGTTAAATCATACAAAATAGTGACAAAAATCTAAGCTAAATGCATTTGGAAAAAACGGAAAACATGAATAGGTAAAAGGAAAAATAAAGGGACACAGTAAGCATCTAGGGCCTATTTATGCTAACAAATCAAGAAACACATAGGAAAGAAATGGGGATACCCGTTTGAGGGGTTTGGACGAACTACGGCGATTAACCGGAGTTAAGCCGGACTACGGCGACTTCCAAAAGTGACCCTTACTCACATGAATCGACGGCTCTTGTCAAGAGCCATCGACTCATGTGAGTTTGAGTCACAGAGCCGCTTGGATTCGCCATTATCACATATTAGGGTTCTGACAGCTTCTTAGATCTGGAATCGACGGGATTCGACTGGTTTTTTTAGGGAAGCTGATGGTGGGATGGGGTTAAGGGGGAGGAGAGGACCATAGGGTGAAAGTTTGGGGGTGATTGGAGGAGGTCCGGTGGCCGGACGGCGGTGGGATTCTGGGGCGGCTAGGGTTTTTAGAGAGAGGAGAGAGAGAGAGACGGATGGAGAGGGGGTTAGGATTTGGTGAAATGAAGGGGGTGGGGTTTGGTTAGGACACTTATATAGTTTAGAGGTGTGGGGTTCGGAACCGTTGGATCGAAATGATCCAACGACTGGGGTTTGATGGGGCGAAACGGTGTCGTTTGGTTGTTACGGGGGACAGGCCGGGTTAAGGGGTTTGGGCTGGGTTGTTTGGTGTTAGGGAGAAGGGAGTTTGGGCCTGGGTAATTAGGCCCAGGTCCGATTTTAAACCTATTTTAACTCTAACACTTATTAAAAAAAATGTAGTGATTAATTCTAACTTAGTTTTTGTCTAATTATAAATTAATCAATAGTAATATCATTTGATTTAATACTCATATCATTTAAGAAACAAATTTCACAATTTTGTTAGAATAAATGAATGAATTAATCATTAAATCTACATTGTGTCAAATAATCAACATTTTTTTTGTCATTTATTTCAATCGATCACAAGTAATATATTGATTAACTCTAGTTTAAATTTTAATTACTGAGTAAATTAAAGGTTGAAATTTCTAGTTAAAAAATGTGATTATTTAGAGAATAATTTTTCGTAATAAAAATGATTGAAGTCATGCACCGAATCATGCGACTTTAAATCATTTATTAATTTTAAAAGACAAATTATGATTTATGTAATGTAGATAATTCACACACAGACATTGAAATTCAACAAGGTTTATAATCATTAATTAATTTATTAAATTTTGTAGGAACATATAGTAAGTTAAAAATTACATGCTCACATGCACCACCCAAATTGTCTGTTAAACATGATCCCCTTTCCCGTTCTCCATTTATTTGATTATTGTCTAAATTGTTATGTGTCCATTATTGTTTCTATGACTATTTGACCTTATTGATTTGTTGTTAGATATTGTTGTGACTATTTTGGAAAAAGTATGGGTTGGTTGATCTGGTTTCCTTGTGATATAAAATGGTTGAGAGGTTTGGCATTGTTTTTGCGAAGTATATATATATTGATGTTCCTGGTTGTTTCATGGTTGAGAGGATATTGATGAAGCCATGAGAAAAATGCAGTTTATTATTTATAATTGTTAAGACAAAAATATTGTGAAAGGCTTGGCATGAATTGTGAAATTTATGAGTAAATTGATATGATATATTTGGTGGGAAAGGGTTGCACGCCGCAACAAGGAGTGATAAGGGAGGACATTTATATTTTACTGATTTCCAAAGAAAAAAAATAAAAGTTTCGAAAAGCTAAAATGGTTATTTTACTATTCTTTATATATTTTTGGCACTATTTTTATTTAAAGTTTGGAAATTTGAAAATTTATTTGAGAATTGGTTATAGTTGAGACCTGAAAAAGGTAGCTGAGTTATTTTATTTTGTTGCAGCAACTATTTATCTAATTGTTTAGATTTCTTTCTTGCATTATTATTTATTATTGTTACCGATTATATTGTTAAAGTCCCGCCTTAGCCTCGTCACTACTTCGTCGAGGTTAGGCTCAGCACTTACTCAGTACATGGGGTCGGTTGTACATATACTGCACTCTGTGCTCTTTTGAACAGATCTAGGTACTGGCCAGTAGTAGAGATTTGTAGAGCAGCTATCCACTCTTTCGGAGACACGAGGTATATCTGTCGGGGTTCGCAGATCCCGAGAGTCTTCTCTATATTATTTAGACTGCTATTTTATTTGATTCAAAACAGTTATACATTATTTCTTTCAGCCCATTATTTGTAGTATTCTTTAGTAGTTCGTGAATTGTTAGACCAGACCCTGGGGTAGTTTTAAGTTATTTATATAATTAGTTCGTGGCTCGTTTTATTTAATTGTTTATTCGTCTATATTTGGAATTACTCATTGAACGTCAGCACCTTAAGTTTATTTTATAATTGTCTATTACGTTTAAATGGAAATTCAAAGGAATTAGTTAATCGAACTCTAACATTGGCTTGCCTAGAAAGTGTAGTGTTAGGCGCCATCACGATCCCTAAGGTTGGGGGAATTTGGGTCGTGACAGGAAAGCAGATCAACCGGCCTTAATTCATCATCCTACTCCTGGACAGGGTGGTAAATGGTTCCAAGGCTCATGCCATTCCTTATGGCTTCATCCTCACAACTGTACTTGCTCACTGTAAGGTGTCTCTGAAGAAGGAAGAAATGGCTACTGTCAAGGATCACTTTGGCAAAAACACTCTTCTGGCCTGCGACTATGTTGTCAATGTTCCTGAAAATGAACCTGGTTCATCCAGGAAGACTCCGGTGAATAGCAAAGTCAGAGTGCTTGTGCAGGAGGGTGGGGCTAAGGATGCAAAAATTCTTAGGCTGAAGAATCGCCTGGCTGAGGTTGAACATGAGAGGGATGCTCTCAGAACTGAGCTTGCCAATGAAAAGGAGAAGAATGAGGGGATTCTAAATGATATTCTATCTCTTCTCCAAGCTAAAAATCCAGCCTCCACCCCTTCCCAGCCTTAGTAGTCTAGCCTATCTTCGACTTTCAGTGACCCATATTAGGGATTTTTCTTATTTCTTTTGCTCATGATTATAACTGTTTTTGTTTCTTCTTATGGATTGTGATTGAACAATGCTTCTATCAATGAATTTTGCTGCTTTTGCTCTTAATCTTGTTTCATTTTCTTTGATAGTTTGCATTCTTGGTTTCCTATTGAAAATTAATCCATGATTGCACTTGCAGTTGCCCCAGTGGCCATGAGTAATTATTAAATATCTGGGACTTTCTAAAATTTACAACTTTTTGATGATGCCAAAAGGGGGAAAATGGTTATGTGCTATTCTGAACATATGATATTTATAACCTAATGAACCTGGTTCTTTTACGATAAATTCTCAATACTCTAAAAAGTGTTAATGTTGGATTAAGTTGGTTACAGGCCTAAGCACAGAGTTTGTCATCATCAAAAAGGGGGAATTTGTTGTCCCAAGAAATTGAATGATTTTGAAGATTGACAAAGGAACTTAAAGTTGAACCAGGTCCATCACTGGAGACATAGACACATACAGAGTTAAAAGGCACGTGAGGTGCACATGCAGGAGATAAACGAAATATGCAAATTAAAGAGATATCTCTTAATCAAAAAGATTGCAAGATAATAAGGAGAAGGACTCCTTATTCAGTAAGAGGAGCCAACCCTAGTACGAGAGGACTGGGTTGGGCTAACCTATGGTGTACCGGTTGTTATGCCAATAGCAGCGCCGGGCAGCTAAGTTGGTATGGGAGAACTGCTGCACCGCGGGAAATCCTTCTCTATACAAGTTCTCGGACGAGGTTTTTGAACAGAACTTCGATAGGCGAGAGGTGTAAGCACCGCGACGTGTGAAGCGACTCAAAGATAAGGAAGGATTCGAGGAGTTGACATTAACTAGAACTCTTCCACCAAGGAAGAGTAGCATCAGAATTCTAGTAAATCTCTTGTTCGCTAATCCTATATATTGTTCAGAGTTCTTATTGTACCGGGACGCACAAAAGCAGAAGCAAAGAAAGAATTGAGAGCAAAATTAGCAAGGCAATTTTGCAAGCAGTTCGTTTGAGATTCAAGTGTGCGACTCTGAAGCTACTTGGACCAGCTAGAAGAACCAGTTCCAACTGTTGTTTTTTAGTCTAGTTTACTTGTAGTAGGGATTTCGATTTGTACCTTTCAGCTTTATTTAGAAGCATTTGTAATAGGTACTGAGTTTTCAAGTTATAGCTAACTTGGAGTTATCGCAAATAGCTAGAGGCTAGTTTGCCACAAAGGGATTAGAGTTAATCTTAGGTTTACAAAGAGTTTTGTAAATGCAGTTTGGCTCAGTGATTTTAGTGGAGAGTTTGGGAAAATCCTACTGGAAAGTAGGTTGTGATTTTTTCACCTTTTGAGCCAGGTGTTTTCCACGTAAAATCCTTGTGTTCTTTATTTTCTGTATTTTTCATTCCGCAAACAGTATAGGTTGGAACACATAGAAGAATCTGGTCCTTCTATAGCTAGTGCACGCGAAAATCNTTGGTCAAACACTAATTACTGCTCAAAAATATACAAACCGATTCTAATCAAAAATACATTTTTTGAAAAGTATCTCAAAATAAATAAATTTTAGAAGCATGACCATACAAGCTATATCAGGATTGGATGGTATCGTAATACAACCAACCGTCAAAGTTTTATTACAAAAGACTCGAAAATAGAAAGAAAGAGACAATAGACACGATCCATAATTAAGCACATGATCAAACTCGATCCATGCATTTTATTCTTCTCCAAATGATTGCGCTACCACCATCAACCAAGAAACTTACTGGACCCTGCATAGCCACATTAGATGAAATCAACAGTAGTCAAGAAATTTACTGGCTATAAATGTACAATAATCTTCTCTTTTATCAGCAATATTCAATGTATCAGGAAAACTATATAGCAAGCATTGAGATATGAACTTTATGCGACAATTCGGAGTACGAAGAGGTTCAAACTAATTAATTTTCGGAGTGAATTTGAACATGGAATTTTTAATTTTCTTAAAATAAAATTTACATATTTAGAAACTGAAGGGTAGTCTTGACGTAATTGGTAAAGTTGTTGTCATGTGACCAGGAGGTCACGAGGTCGAGCCATAGAAACAGTTATATACAATAGAACCTTGTGGTCCAACCCTTCCCCGGACGAAAATTCAAAATATTTTAAAAACATAGTATTACTTATTTGTCATATATCTGCAACCCAAAACTTATTATATTATGGTATAGAATTAGGGTGAATAATATATACTATAACATACTTGTTGCAGTCAGTGGAGAGGCTAATCTTGAAAGGAATGTTGACGTCACAAGCAGCACCGAGACCAGCAGCTTTGCCAAAATCAATGCCTTTGAGAATAGTAGCAGCTGTTTTTAAACAACTGCAAGCAGTCCTACGATCCTGTGTGGTTTTCGCTGCACTCACTAAACCTTTAATGACGTTACAGCAGTTTCCGAGAGGGCCACGATTTTGCAGATAAGGCAAGCAATTAAGCGTGGCACCTTGAACTGTGCCGCAGGTAAATGCCGCCTCTGCATATGGTGCAGTCATCACCATGCACAAAACCACGACGCATGCTATCTTTCCAACCATTTCCATTTTTTAAAAAAAATATTAGAGGAGATCAAAACTATAGCGAGTAGCTTAGCTTGAGGAAGTAATAGATAAGATAGTATAAATGTTTTGCTAGTGTGTTGGGTACAAAACTTAGTGAGACTTTAGGGGGTTTTATAGAGAGGAAATTGGAACTAAATTAATGGCCGCACGATATATGTACGTAGCAACTAGAGAATTATTAGTTGCTATAGTTAGGTGAAACTCGATGCCTTTTGACAGGGGGGCGTAACTTTTGTTCCAATACTGTATTTACGTTGAGAAATTTATTAGCGACCAGGATTTGTAGCGACCATGCTCCTAATCCAGACATAGCTTCTTCTTTATTTTTCCCTTTATGAGTTACTCTTTTATGAGTTATGGACATTCACCATTAGATAATTATTTATAACACTTCTCTTTGGATGTCCATAGATAATGTGTCTCATTAAAACCTTACTAAGAAAAAATCGTGTGGGAAAAAGTCTTAATGAAGGAAAAAGAGTACACATATCATGTATTACGCATTATTTGCTGTCTCGTTAAAAAACTTGCCAGAAAAACTCAGTGGGATAAAATCTTAGCTAGGGAAAAAAGAGTACAATGCGTATTTGTCTCCCCAAGATGAAAACATCAATTTATTTCTCCGAAGTGACGTGTTCCGATCTTGTACACCAACTTCTCAAATTTTGAGGTTGCTCATGCTTCACTGAACAGAAAATCAAATTATCATGCGAACAAATTTGTTGAACACCTAATTCACCTCTCGGTGAAAATTGTGTCTCGTAAAGAACTTTGATGAAATATATGCTTTATTTTGTCTCCTTCAATAAATTATTTTTTTAATTGAACTATGCATGCATTATCGTCTTCAATGCAATTGAAATATTGTTGAAAATCATAATATAACAGCACCCTCACTGACAACGAATCATGCCCGACATTTGTATAACCAACAAAACCTTGACAATATTTGTTTAGAATAAACAAATCTATATCAAGGATTCCTTTTGCAACATAATCCTAATAGTATTCATGTATCTTTATATAGGAATTAAACTATAACTGGCTAGCATATTGTTATACTCATGGTTCTAGCAAGATACATACTGCATCAATTGTAATTGACACAATAATAAATCAGGTACGCCATGATTGCTCTAATTCACATAATGATTTACTGAAACTTTATTTAATGAATTTCTTGGGAACCTTAATATGCTTCAGAACAGTTAAAATCCTTCAATAATTTTTATATACACGTATCAAATTTACCAGGTATTGCCAGACTAAAATCTAAAAAACTGTATCCACCACAAGGGAACATGTTTTCATATAATCAATGGCATGACATTTACGTAAAATCTTGTGTCACCCCACTGCTTTATACTTTCAGGTGTTGGGACTATAAGTCCAAAACTTCACGTTTTCCAAGTGAAGTCAATCTTGATTGCGTATTTTTCATTGACCAATCATTTATCTGTCCAAATTCCATGACAGATTTGAGCTCAAGATCCTCGTCAATATTAAAAATATTGAGTGCTATACTATATCAACAATATCATCGATGATCATTTTATATCGGTTTCATCATCACACAATAAAGACATAACTTATCGAGATCTTTTATTTTCAGGTACCTGAGCCTCTTCCATAAGGTCTTATAAAGTATTATGTCATGATGCTCTTATAGAACACTTGCCTCCTTACTATGACCATCTTTAACATTTGCTCATATCCTTCTTCAAGGAGTTTTATCTTTGGAATCGATTAGTCTATTACGCTTCATGCGTTCCATAGACTATGTCCATCATGGACTTTATTTTATTTGGAGCATTAACAGCTGAAATATAACATTTAGCTTTGGATCAGCAAATACACCTGGAAATATTTTACAAATGAATTATCACTTGAACTTCAAGTTCACATTTTCTTGTACGAGGATCTAGGTACACTCATAATAATTCATTCCATGATTACTTTTTCAGCTGCCAATTTTCTCCCCCTAATGCTAGGATCACAAACACATATCCCCAACTTTCTTTGGGGACCCATCATTATGCATTCTGCTGGAATAATTAAATCATATAGAACATCCATATTGCTAGATGAAAATTATTTGGTTCCTGACCCTAAACCAATTGTGGTAGGAAGAATTTATCATAACTTGGCTAGATGTGTACAAATGTTGTTGTATATTAAATAATACACCTCATACCAAATTTCTATTTGAGAATTTTGTTCTCATAACTAATGGTTTAGCTCTAATTGGAGGCATACAATCTCTGCTAAACCAACTTGGATTTAAACCAGCATTATCAAGATAAATCATATAATAGTAAACGGTCCACATGACAGGTGACTGGGCCTATATGTATATCACCTTCTATTCATTTCAGAAATAAGGGATTCAATCTCAACCTTAACTGGTATATCATGAGAATAAACAACACAAGAGAATTCTTAAAGAACCTTCTATTTCTTCAATATATGCCAATGTGAATTCTCAATTAATTTTGGCATCATAATTGAACCGGGATGGCCAACCGGTCATGCCAACTAATATTTATTTCAGTAAACCTCTAGTTATTTATGGCATGTGATTCTATCATCATGCTTATACTTGTGTAGTACAAATAGAGGAAAAATCGAGTAACCTGTTATATTTACCCGGTATGATTATAGGAATATGAAGATATTCAATCTTCCTTTCATATATAGTCTCAATATGCCAACCACTTTGGCTAATATGTTTGAAACTCAAAAGGTTTTTTTTTAGACTTACTATAATGTCATGAATAATTTTATTTATCCGGGTAGTAACAAATCAATCTTCCGGAGCTCTTAACTACTTTTGTACTACAAGATCTTTTGTCACACCATCTATATGGTGAATGTCTCTATTATAGAGAAAATCGTTTTATAGTAATTGTCATGGTCAAAATCATCATAAGCAAAATTATTCATTGCATAATTTTGCCTTTAATAACTTTTTATAAGACATGGCAAAATATTTTTGGCGTACCACATATACGCGATCAATGACCTATTCATGTAACCACATTATAAGATTCATTAACTTTATTTCTCTCAAACCTCTCTTAGAGTTGAGTTGTGGTTTTTATCCAATCATACATAAGCACATTATTATGCATAATCTTTATTACAAATATATTTTCACATTCACTTTCAGTAATGAGCCAGCATATACAATGCTTATCACAAGTCGCATTTTTCAAAAAATAGACTATAATCATCTGAGGGTGCCTCATATTTATAAACCATATTGATACACAATTCCTTCACCTTTAAAGGATTATTTTGAGAACCCTTATTGTTCTCCTTTTTATAAGTACCATAATGATGACTATTATTATTTTGATCTTTGGCACGCCTACGTTCATTGGTCAACCACTTGTCTTTATTTAGACTTATTATGCACCGCTAGCTACACATTCACTTTAAGAATGGAGCAAATCAAGTGGGACAAGATCCATACTTTTTCATGAAAAATACTTTATTTATCTTTATTCATCATTATATCATCAATATGGTGCATTGGGGCTCAAACCCAATGTCTTACTCATATAAAGACATCTTAGGCCATATTGAGTTGGGACTCAAATTTAACATATCATCATAGTGCACCAGGACTCAAACCCGATGTATTACCCTTATACAAAGGCATAATAAGTCTAAGTGGACTCACCCTTGATCCTTTCATGATATACTACTTTCTAATAATCAATTATTTTTTCCCGAACTTTAATGAAAGTTCACATTGATCTTTTTCACGAACAACTACATGATCAAATATAAAAGGAATAAAACTATCTTAGTTATACAAAATTTATTTTGATCACAACATAAATTTAAATTCTTATTATTTTTATAAGATTAATTAGAAACCTTCTCAATAGTTAACAGTTCCATAATCTTGGCTTGCAAATTATCGGAGCAGTACATATGGTAGATGATGTCAAGGCATCGTAATATGCTCTTGTTTGTCACTCTAAAGCAGGTACTCCATATGCATACATCTGCACAAATGAAACTAAATTGTTAAGTAACACAAACTAAACCAAGTCTTAAATATTAATGTAAGTTAATTGTAGAATTCATGACAACTGAAAAATGATACTTCTTGTATAATAGAAGCAAACACAACATTGATATGGTAACGAAATGCCCATATTTTCACAGGCTCAACCAAATTGATTCAAGGTTGTAGCTCTCATGGAATGTTGTCATCTCTTATAGAAAATATAAGAAGAATATAACAATTCGTGCTGATAGCGTGTTAAGAAACTTAGCTCAAAGTAACAATATAAAACAATAAAATAGACAAAAGATGTAGAAATAAAGAGAGAAAGGATTCTTATTTCTTCCATGTATTCAAGTATATCCACGTGAGTACAATATCATTTCTCATCCTCTATTTATAGTATTACGTAGAGGTATATAAAAAAATGACATAAACATGACATTGAACATTTGAGATCATGGAGGATGATCATGGGGAGGTTATGGAGGTATGGGAGTTACAACCATAATGGTAAGAAGTAGTGGGAGGTTAATGGATATAATGGAAAAGAGTAGTGGGTATTACTCTTTTATGAGTTATGGACATCCACCACTAGATAATTATTTATAACAGCCCTAAAATAAAATTATATGTGCAGGGAGGTGTTAGAGAATACATTTATCCCTAGTTAATTGTTGATGGGTTTAAGGTCTCTTAGTTTTATATTTTGATGATCTAACAAACTTTCTTCTTAAAACCAGATAAAGGACCTGATGCATGTCTGGTACAATCATTCAGCAATAGACTCAAAGTAATCTCGACATTGTACTTTGTGGATCCACGAGAAACAATTTCGGGACCTGATCCCTTGATGTTTCCCTAGAAAATGTACAAGTCAACTCTACATCAGTAAGGCAACTGCAGAAAGTGACTGCCTGCAACTGTGCACGCTACAGTACAGTAGTCACTTCCCATTGGAGCAAGTGTGTACCAACTATGAATGGACATCATCCTTGGGATGTCTTGCAAATATATAGCAGGGTCCAAGGCATATAATATATTCACTTGAGAATTTACTAAACATTCTCTCAAACATTGAAGAGCTGAACTTGCATTGAAGTCTCAAGTGTGTCAAGAACAAGAAGACAACTCCACTACGGACCAGTTCCACTACGAGTCTAGATGTATCCTTAGTTGATTTGTAATCTTGTATTTTGTTCTCTACTGTATCTCCTATCTTACTTTCTTAGAAGCCTTATTTTAGGAAACTCAAATCATAAACCATCTGAGTTTGTGTTGTGACTAGAGTTAGTCATAGGTTAAAGTCTTTGTAACTAGTGAGTGACAAAGTGGCTTGTGATAAGTGTATTACAAGTTAGTGTGATTGAAGTCTTTGTAATAGATTCATTACAAAGTGGCTTGCGATAGTTGAGTTACAAGTTAGTGAAGTTTAAATCCTACCAGCTTAGGTCGTGGTTTTTGTCCCCTTGAGCTGGGATTTTTCCAACTAAAAATCCTGTCTTATTTTCATTCTGTTTCTAGCAATTAACATTGATGGAACTGATGTAGGACCAGGTCTCTGTACACTGGTGGACTCATATAAACTATCAGTTGGTATCAGAGTGGATTCTTTATAAAAGGTTAACACCTAGAAAGGATCTCAAATGGCTTCTCCACCTAACTTTGAAGAAGGACAATCAACCTACAGACCTCCTAGATTCAATGGTCAGTATTACGGATGGTGGAAGAATCGTACGCATGATTTTATAATGGCAGAAGACTCCGAGTTATGGGATGTCATTTGTGATGGTCCACAAGACCAGAAAAGAATACAATGACATAGACAGAAAAGATGTATAGAAGAACTTTCATGCCAAGAAGATCTTGGTATGTGGTATAGGACCTGATGAGTACAATAGAATCTCAGCTTGTCAATCTGCAAAGGCGATATGGTAAGCATTGCAAATGGCACATGAAGGAACTACTCAGGTTAAATAGTCCAAGATTGATATGCTCACCACCGAGTATGAGCTATTTAGGATGAAGGATGATGATTCTATACAAGACATGCACACAAGATTCACATCTATCATAAATGAGCTTCACTCACTGGGAGAAAATAATCCCTAGAAACAAGCTGGTACGGAAGGTTCTTAGTGTTTTACCTAGCTCTTAGGAGAGCAAAGTGAACGCCATCACTGAAGCCAAGGATCTACAAACTCTAACTATGGATGAGCTGATTGGAAATCTGAAGACGTATGGGATGAAGAGAAAGAAAGACAGTGAAAGAAGAGAACCAAATAAGAAGAAGAACTTGGTGCTCAAGGCTGAAAACAACGACTCAAGTGAAGAAGATAGTGACATGGCCTATCTCACTAAAAGATTTCAAAAGATGGTTCGAAGAAATGGTGGCATACTGAGGAGAGGCAGTTCAAGTAAACCAAGGAACTATGATCTATGTCACAAGTGTGGAAAGCCAGGGCACTTCATCAAAGACTGTCCACTTCTAAAGCAGGAGCCCTACAAACACAACTCTGATAAAAATGCAAAAAGGAACTCGGTTCCTGACAAACGATTCAGCCAGAAAAGTGCAGCTGATAATGTTGTGAAGCAAGCTCTTGCTGCATGGGGGGACTCCTCCAGTGAGTCCGAAGAGGAACCAGATGTAGGAAACAATTCCATGATGGCAGTGAAAACGAAGCAAAGGAATAGGATTCATTGTTTGCACTAATGGCCTAGTGTGATAATGATGAAGATGATGACAATGATGAGGTAAATTTCAGGGATGTTCAGAGAAATCTGAAGTCCTACTCTTATAAGAAATTAATGTCATTAGAAAATGTTCTAATTGATGCATACTATAGTTTAGTTAACGATAAGGATGCCTTGACCATAGAGTTAGGAGAGGTTGAGCAATCCAGAGATGATCTAGTAGTCTGTGTGGTTGATTTGAAAGAGACCATAGGTAGTCTTGAAAACGAAAAAGAATCTCTAAATAGAAAAATAAATAGTGTAGAAAATGAAAGAGATGACTAGATGGTAGTGGTTGTGGACTTGAAGGATACCATAAGCAACCTTGAGAAAGAAAAAGAAGTGTTAGCTGGAAAGTCTAATAATATAGTAAATGAGAGAGATGACTTGACAGTAGTGGTTGTTGACCTGAAGGAAACCATAGAGAACCTGAGCAAAGAAAAGAACACTCTGGCAGAAAAGATTGCTGCTATTGAACAAGGAAGGGATGACCTCTTGGTGGTAATAACAGACCTAGAAGAAAAAATTGAGGGACTCAAATCAGAACATAGGCGTGTGGGTATTGAGAAAGGGAAGGAAGTAGCTAGTGAGGCACACATCAAGATTGAAAAGGAATTAAACAATGTGAAAACTAATCTATGTGGTGAACTCGAGAAAAATAGGCAACTTCAAGCTGAATTGGTAAAATTAAAGATCTTGAAAAGTCTCTTAAGTGGACCTGGTCCACAGATGCTTTCACTACCATGTACTTTAACAACAGTAGAAACAGGCAGGGGATTGGGTTCTAAAAGGAGATAAATCCTTATAAACCTCACATCAAGTACGTTACTGTTCCAGACAACTGGCTTTGTACCCATTGTGGGAACAATGGGCACTTCAAAGAAAACTGCCATGCCAGGGTTCAGTCTGTTCAGAAAAACAAAGTGTTTGCTGAAAATGTGACTACTAAAAGGGGACCAGGTGCCACTTGTAAAAATCGTATCTTGCCTGCATGGACTAGAAAAGCTCTTATCCACCTTTTTCCTCATTACAAGGGACCCAAACTTGTTTGGGTTCCTAAATCTAACCCGTAATCTATATGTGCAGAGACCAGTGAGAGGAACAGGACTACAATGGATCATGGACAGTGAATGATCAAAGCATATGACTGGGAACACCATGGATTTTCTCTCACTGAAAGACCTGCAAGGAGGGGATGTATCCTTTTGCAATGGAAAAAAGGGATACATCCTCGGCGTTGGAAGAGTATGAAAGTCTCTTTTGCACTCAATTGAGAATGTGTACTATGTAGATGGGCTGAATTACAGTCTCTTGAGTGTCTCCCAAATCTGTGATAAAGGGAACAAAGTATAGTTCTTGTCTAAAGTGTCACAGTTACTAGTCTGGTAACTAGGGAAGTGGTTCTAGTAGCCAAAAGGTACAAGAACATCTATGTTGCTAACTTTGAATCTATGGAAGATAGTGATATGAGTTCCTTGAAGGCAGTTGATGATGATGCAGAACTGTGGCATAGAATATTGGGGCATACAAGCTTCTCACTTCTCAATAAATTGATACAGAAGGACCTGGTTCGTGGTCTGCCAAATTCAAAACTCAAGGAGCACAGAGTATGTGATGCATGTGCTAGAGGAAAACATGTGAAGTCATTCTTTAAGCCAAACAAGGATGTTAGCACTTCAAACTCTCTCGAACTCCGTCACATGGATCTATGCGGTCCTATGAGAATACAAAGCAGAGGTGGAAATAAGTATATTTTTGTGATTGTAGACGACTACTCAAGATTCACTTGGACACTGTTTCTCAGAACAAAAAATGAGAGCTTTGAGGTATTCATGGCCTTTGTTAAGAAAATCCAAGTGAAAATAGAATTGAAGGTATCTTGTATCAGACCTGATCATGGAACAGAATTCGACAATGCCAAATTTGATGAATTTTGCAATGAAAATGGGATCACTCATAACTTCTCAGCCCCAAGGACTCCTCAGCAAAATGGTGTTGTTGAAAGGAAGAACAGAACTCTAGAAGACATGGCACGGACAATGATTATTGACAGTGGAATTGTCAAAAATTTCTGGGCAGAGGCAATAAACACCGCGTGCTATTTGGTAAAAAGGTGCATGATCAGGTCCCTATTGAACAAAACCCCTTATGAGCTACTCAATGGAAGAAAGCATAAGATAACTCATGTGAGAACCTTTGGATGCAAATGTTATGTTCTCAACAATGGGAAGGACCAGCTTGGGAAGTTTGATGCAAAAAGTGATGAAGGAATTTTTCTGGGATATTCTTCTCAAAGGAAAGCCTACAAAGTCTACAACAAAAGGACACAATGTGTGGAATAAAGTGTTCATGTGATATTCAATGAGACACCTTCTTTGAACTAGTAAGGAGATAGTGATGATCAAGACAATGAGCCACTTTTGGTACCTGGAGAAATATCTGATGTCTCAAATGGCAAAGATGACATGATGAGTCAGACGAAGGAAGAAGTGAAGACAGTGCACCATCCTCTTCCACTTTACCAAAGGAACCTGGTACCCCAAGTACTACCATTGAAGCTGAAGAAAGGGTTGGAGATGCAGTGCTAGGCACTCCACCGGTAGCTACACGAGGAATGCAGGGAAACCCATTTGATTTACCCAGATCCTCTTCCAATCAAATCCAAGCCCCAAACTGGAACAAAAAAGCTCTCATCCACCTGATAATATAATCACCCCTTGATTCTGGAATCCAAACACGATCAAAAACCAGAAATTCCCTAGCCTTTTCTGCCTTTTTATCTCAAATAGAACCCAAAAATATCAAGGAAGCCCTAAAGGATGCAGACTAGATTACAGTTATGCAAGAGGGGCTGCATCAGTTTGAGAGGAACAAGGTATGGCACCTGGTACCTAGACCCTCTGACAGAACCATCATCGGAACCAGGTGGGTATTCAGGAACAAGCTGGATGAAAATGGAAATACTACAAGGAACAAAGCAAGGCTTGTTGTCCAATGTTACAATTAGGAGGAAGGGATCGACTATGATGAGATGTTTTCCCCAGTTGCTCGCATGGAAGCCATCAGGATCCTCATCGCCTTTGCATCACATATGAAAATTCACCTTGTTTCAAATGGATGTGAAGAGTTCCTTTTTGAATGGTTTTCTTAAGGAAGAGGTCTATGTCAAGCAGCCTCCAGGCTTTGAATGCCATGTGCATCCTGAACATGTATGCAAATTGGAAAAGGCTCTATATGGATTGAAGAAGGCCCCTAGAGCCTGGTATGAGAGGTTATCCAAGTTTCTCTTGGAAAATGGGTTCACTCGAGGAAAGATTGACAATACGTTGTTTTTGAAGAAACGGGGAAGGAACCTGCTCATTCTTCAGGTTTACGTAGATGACATCATATTTGGGGCTACAACAGACTCACTATGCGAAGAATTTGCCAAACTCATGGGCAGTGAGTTTGAAATGAGTATGATGGGAGAATTGAACTTTTTCCTGGGTCTCCAAGTGAAGTGGTCCATAAAAGGACCTGTATCAATAAGCAGAAATACATCAAAGAACTGCTGAAAAGGTTTGATATGGAAGCATCAAAGGTGATTGACACCCCCATTGCTGTTGCTACTAAGCTAGACATGGATGATTCTGGATCATCTGTGAATCAAACAATGTATCGGGGCATCATTAGATCTCTAATCTACCTCACTATAAGTAGGGCAAACATTGTATTCAGTGTGGGACTGTGTGCAAGGTTTCAATCAAATCCCAAGGAATCTCATCTGAAGGCGGCCAAGAGAATTCTGAGATATCTTAAGGGCACACAGGACATGGTTGTGTACTATCCTTCAGGTGACAATTTTAACCTTGTTGGTTATGATGATGCTGATTACGCAGGTTATCTGGTGGACAGTAAAAGCACTTCTGGAATGGCTCATTTCCTTGGATCATGCCTAATCTCATGGGTTACAAGGAAACAAAATTTTGTTGCCCTCTCAACAGCTGAAGTAGAATATGTCGCAACCGCATCTTGTTGTGCTCAACTGCTGTGGATCAAGAAATAAATGGAAGATTTTGGAGTATAAATTGATTGTGTACCACTACTATGTGATAACACTAGTGCTCTCAACATGGCAAAGAACCCGGTTCAGCACAAAAGAACCAAACACATTCATTTCAGAAACCATTTTCTCAGAGATAACTTTGAAAAGGGGCTCATTTGCATGAGATTTTGCTGCACTGAAGATCAAATTGCAGATATCTTCACCAAATCTCGGAGCAGGGAACACTTTGAGAGAAATAGGATGACACTGGGTTTAATGAAACCTGAGAACCTGGTTCTCCTTACATGGCTATGAAAGTCATACTCAGGTAAAAGTCAGCTAAAGTGTTTTCTGACCTAGCCTAACTCACATCAATACCGTTATAGGTAGACACGCATGATGATTATAGAAGCTAAAGGTACAGCGATGGAACTGCAAAAGAGAGCTGCAAACACTTTTACAAAAAAAAAGGGTCAGAAACCTGGTTCATGTACCACAGGTTAATGTTAATGTGTTTTGCTCATGTTTTTCTCAAAACACAACAAATTTAATGTAACCGCCACATCATCCTACTTTTCAGAGTCTTTATGTCACGTCCTATCCCTCAAATCCCTTCACTTTCTCTGCACGTTTTGTCTTCCCCAAAACCTACCGCCATTTTGAATTTCGTCTAAACCCGTTCCTCTCCCCCCTCTTTATTACCCCTTCTTCCTTAAAGCCCTATCACTCCTTCTGAATCATTCTTTCCAATTAGAACCTACTGTCACTTATACCACAATGGCCAATTAATAAACCTCTCCATCTCCTGCTATCCACCCACTCTCATACCACCTGCAAGTCAGCCCTCCACTAACCCTGATGTCGTTGTACCCACACCTATTTCCTCGTCACCTCCTGTCACAATTACTCCACCTTCAAACCCTACTTCTCTTCCTCTTTCCTATCTAACTGAAGCGCCCTTGGAAGGTGATACGCCTCAGGCATCTGAGGTTTCTGAGGAAGACCCTGATCAATATTTGAACTCCTCCATTCTCGATTCTTTGAATCCCATGGAGTCATCGGAAAGGAAGCGGCTCAAAATATCATGGCCATTTCCGCCGAGAGTCTTATGAATGAAGGAGCCTCTTCTCTTTCTGAGTCTCAGGGGGAGGAAACTCCATTTATAGGGGATGGGGGGACTATGGTTTTGTTTGAGTCTCCGGTTCATGAGTCTGTCACAGAAAAACCTGCTGGAGAACCTGTTTCTCCTTCAGCATAAATGAACCAAGAACCCATCTTCTACTCTAAACCCTTGGGGTCTGTTCCTCCCATTGATGCGCCGTTTGATGAAGAAGATGAATATGAAATGGTTCTCAGTGCTTGTTTTAAGATTCGCAAACCAGCAGTTACTCCTGAGTCCTCGTCTAAGCGACCTTTTACTCGATTGCAGAAGAAAGAGGCTCTCAAATCTGCCTTGCAGAAGAGCAAGAAGAGTCATAAGAATAATAAGAAGAGGTTGATGAAGCAAGGGCATGTTGTGGATGACAAGGATATTCCAGTGGTTAAGGTTGATGAAGATGCTGAAGAGGAACCTAGTTCCTTAGTAAAAAGATCTTCTAAGGTCTAGAAGTCTGTGGTTGGAGCTTCCAAGGAATTTGTTGAAAAATAAGGTGCAACATCTGTGAAGAGTGGTGGCAAATCCAAAAAGGTTGTGGTTGAGAGAGAGTTGTCTGAGAAGGGTACCATGGTAGTTGAGCGTGAGAAAGAAAAGTCTGTTGAAAAATATGGAAAATGAAAGCGGGAAACTGTGGGAGGACCTGGTTCAATGAAGACTATACCAAGTGACAGTGGACTTGGGCAGGAACGATTGAGAACACAGAAAGTCTTGTGGGGTCGCATGTTTGACCCAGAAATTTCGGACATGGCAGGTACGAGGCAAGTTTTGGAGATGGTGGAATTCCAGCAATGGGGTCATTTGGTCAAAGAGGAAGTGCCTAAGGTTTATGAAGATGAGGTGCAAAGCTTTTATGCTACTCTCTTCACTGCTGTAGGGGACCACATTTGCGTGCTAGTAAATGGAGTTGATATTGTGCTTGATGCTGCTGCATCGGGAAAAACTCTCCAGGTTCCGTGTGAGGGGATGTCCTCGATCAAGAGTGCTTGTGGATCTAACTTTAGGAGGGCTATTGTGAAAGAACAAGCAATCCAGCAAGGGGAACGAGTGCATAAGAAGGCACTAATGCCGGTGTATCAGCTGCTCTTTGAATTGGTCAACAAGGTTCTTTTACCCCCTGCTGAGAGAAGGTTTATTGCTTCCAAGTCTGACCTGGTCTTGATGGAGGATCTTGATGAGTTCACACCCATAAATCTGCCAGCCATTATGATAGAACACATGCAAAAGTTGGCGAACTTTCAAGATGGAAATCATGGGCTCCCATACGGGTTTCTCCTCACTCGAGTATTTAAGTTCTATAAGGTGCCTCTGACCAACCCAAAGGTAGGAACCCACAAGCAGACCTTCTCCAAAACAACTCTAGAAGAATGTGAGTGTATAAAAAAAGATGGGGGAAGCACCTTGACCATTTCTCAGATGATTAATGCTCAAAATGCTGCAACTGATGTGATCAGAAAGCTGAAGGCTCAAAATGCTATACTGGAAACTCAGCTAAGTCAAGTTGTTGGGACACCTGGTTCTGCTAGTTCTTCTCATGACGAGGTTGCCCGTTTGACTAAGGAAAACGCTAAGCTTAAGCAGCAGGTGGAGACCCTGCGGGAGAAACTGCTTGAGGAACAGATGTCTGCAAATGCCCGTATGGACCTGGTTCTCAAAACCCTTGCTGCCTCCACTTCCAAGCCTTCCTCCTCTAGTGCCCCCTAGGATCCTCTCAGTGTCCAGTTGTCATATCTTGTGATTTCTTGTGGGTGTTACCTTTTTTTTTTGTTTTTTTTGGTGATGGCATGTTGGATTCCACCGTTACTGCTCCTGATACAATAGTCCAAATCAGTCTTTTCTTTCATAACAAAGACTTTTATGTTTTTATTACTATTATTATGAATGAATCAACTTCTCTTTTGCTAAGGACAATGTTTGTTTTCCTTTTAGTTCTCTTTTCTATCATGTTGTGTGCACATGGGGCATGAGTTAGCTGTGTTGGAATTCTTCACACTTTCTGCATGTTTATGATTTATAATGATGCCAAAAGGGGGAAGTTTTAAGTTATCTTAAGATTAAGGTAGGGATTAAGGGGGAAGCATAGAGTCAAGGGGAAGATATGGGGTCCCTGGTACTTTATCTGGTCAAGTTAGGCTCTATAACTTGTCATCAATTTTAAAAGTTTGTCATCATCAAAAAGGGGAAAATTAATGGGTTTAAGGTCTCTTAGTCTTATATTTTGATGATCTAACAAATTTTTTGCTTAGAACCAGATAAAGGACCTAATGCATGTCTGGTACAATCATTCAGCAATAGACTCAAAGTAATCTGGACAGTGTACTTTGTGGATCCACGAGAAACAGTTTCGGGACCTGATCCCTTGATGTTTCCCTAGCAAAAGTACAAGTCAACTCTACAGCTGTAAGGCAGCTGCAGAAAGTGACTGCCTGCAACTGTGCACGCTACAATGCATAAACAGTGCAGCAGTCACTTCCCATTGGAGCAAGTGTGTACCAACTATGAATGGACATCATCCTTGGGAGGTTTTGAAGATATATAGCATGATGCAAGGCATATAATATATTCACTTGAGCATTTACTAAACATTCTCTCAAGCATTAAAGAGTTGAACTTGCATTGAAGTCTCAAGTGTGTCAAGAACAAGAAGACAACTCCACTACAGACCAGTTCCACTACGAGTCTAGATGTGTCTTTAGTTGAGTTGTAATCTTGTATTGTGTTCTCTACTGTAACTCCTATCTTGATTTCTTAGAAGCCTTGTTTTAAGAAACCCAAATCATAAACGATATGAGTTTGTGTTGTGACTAGAGTTAGTCATAGGTTAAAGTCTTTGTAACTAGTGAGTGACAAAGTGGCTTGTGATAAGTGTATTACAAGTTAGTGTGATTGAAGTCTTTGTAATAGAGTTTACAAAGTGGCTTGTAATAATTGAGTTACAAGTTAGTGAAGTTGAAATCTTACCAGCGTAGGTCGTGGTTTTTGTCCCTTTGAGTTGGGATTTTTCCACGTAAAAATCCTATCTCGTTTTCATTGTTTTTCTAGCAATTAACACTGATGGAACTGATATAGGGCCAAGTCTTTATACAGTGATGGAGTCATATAAACTATCAATTGCGTAAGAGTTTCCAAACGGTTTACTATGTTCTAGGCACTCCACGAGCTATTGGGTTGAATTTGAATATTCGCTCTTTCACAAAACTAACACCTTGATATTTTACATCTTTTATTTTCCTTATATGTTGCATAAAGTGCTGTTTTTGCTGGACCCTTAGTCAGATTTGTATACTAACGCATGCTTAAAAAGAAAGTGGAAATAACGTCAGGGTAATCACTTTTAAGCATGGTGTTTATATATATTCATCGTTTATAATGTATTTAAAGATTAGCTATTTCGCTCAAACTTAAGACACGGCGTTCTGGAGTTTAACCTCAAAGTTCAAACTTCATAATATCGTGTCCTAAAGTTTGAAAATTGTGTCCAGAAATTAGAATTTTGTATCCTGAAATTTTAAAGTAGTAGTTTAGAAATTCAAGACACTTAGTCCTGAATTTCGAATTAGCAACTTAAAAGTTCAAGACACTAAGTCCTGGATTTCTAAATTCAGGATACTTAGTCCTGATGTTTGGGTGAATTGGATAATCTTTAAATATGTTATAAATTATGAATATATTTTAAATAACAGGTTTAAAAGTGGCTATTGATGCACTTCGCTAAAAAAAAAACAATAGAAATTGCGTTTATTGGCCACTTTTCACCCATGTTTTTGTAAAATAGTCATTGTGATGCAATTTTAGATTTTACAAGTGAAACTTTAAGGCATTATTGTAGAGGGTCACTTGTGGAATTTGAACCTCTAGAACAGTGCCATTTTTCAATTGAAATTAAAGTTATTATTTATGAATTCCTCCACACAAAAGAAAAAAAATATGTCTCGATTATGAATTAGTTCTCTAATAATGATCCAACTCCTCTTGGTCTTGGCCTAAATTTGTGTCGGTCCCCAACCTTTGGTCTATCTTTATTTTGTAAAAATTGAGTAAGATTTGATCCAAACCAAAACACATTAATTAGGCCAAACAAGAGGAATTCGATCTCAACGAATCCAAACTCCAATTAAGAAGATAACAGAACAGGGAAAAAGCAAATCAAAAGTGGAGTTGTGGTATTTTTATTCTTTAACTACTATAAGCAATGTCTCAAAATTAGTTGTGGAAAATCATAATATATAAATGAACTAATTTTAAAACAAATGATTCATCTTTATTTGCATATCTATGCTAAGGGAGAAAAAAGAGAAGCTGAGGAGAGAGACAGGAAAACTCAAGCTAAAAATTTGGTAACAATCAAACATCACGTCCTTTATTTATGATGGAAAATGTTCAAAATTATAAGTTATAACGTGTTAGTTAACTCTCCATTTGGATCATTGTTACCCCTTGTTTTATAATGTGTATTGTATATTGTATCGTTTTAAGAATACAACGTATGAATAAATTGTATTGTTGTTGTTAAATAATATTTTTGTTGTTTGATTTGACTGTATCGTACTGTACTATAACTGATAAATTTACTAAAATTTGCTTAGTTGTTTTAAAAATTAAAAATTTATTCCCTAAATTAAACATACTCGCTAAAATTATTCCCTAAATTATCGCTAAAAATGTTTTATAAATATGTATTAGGTGTATACTAGGTAACTTGGAATAAACTTTTATTTTTAATTTTAATTTTGGATTGTTTAAAGGCATTAGTGGAAGAGCCTGGAGAAGGACATCTTTGTTATATTAGTATTTCTCTCAAGTTTAATTAATCACGGGATTATTATCGCACTTTCAATATGAATAAAATAATATTCAATTATGAGATTAATTAATTCCGAAATTGTCAATTCCAAGATCAAAAATTCAAATAAACGTAGAAAAAAATATCCCGAACTAACTTTGAGATTATTATCTCTTATCCCACATACCTAGCGACCCCTCATGGCCGGCTGATGGGTGAAGCAACTAAAGCATTTGCTTTAGGCCTCACCCTTTTAGGGGCTCCAAATTTTACCCAAAGTTGTATTAAGTATTTTAGGTAGAAAGGTTCTTTATATATTAAAAAAAATCTGTAATATTTTAGTTTGTGATTGATTTACTGTTTCAGTAAAAAATTGGTAATGTAGATATTTCCCTAAACTCTTTACGTGTGAATAAATTGTGCAATATGTTTGACATGAGTATTATTTGCTTTCTCTCTTTAATTGTCCTAAATAGAAAACTGGTAGATTTTAGATAATTATATACAACTTTACATATCAAAATATTCAAAAATACATTTCAAATAAAAATAAATATTAATTATTTTAAATTTAAGGCCTCTTGTTAAAGCTCAATTTTAGGTCACCAAACTTATTGAGGCGCCTCTGCGATCCCTTAATAACTTAACATTCAAAATTATATGCCTCTACAGTATGTAAGAATATTCATGCCAAAAAGAAACTTTGAAACTGTATAACCATTTAAACTTTAATATTCTTGTTGAAAATCAATTTACCTACTGGGACGGTGTTTTATGAGAGCCATGTGAAGAGAGGGCTCATAACAAAAACAGGGAGCTAACGAAAGGCAGGTCCATCAGCTGAAGTTTAAGAATTTTTACAATAATATCAAGTTAATATGAAACAATAATTAAATTCATGATCAAATATTTATCATTATTTTAGTAGATATTTAATAAACCCGTAGGATGCATGGTAGATAAGCTTCCGAGCAAGGGCGAAGCTATGTTGGTCAAGGATGGTCAACTGATCACTCTTTGCCAAAAAATTATACTACGTATAAAGTAAAATATTACTTGTTAACGATTAAAAATAGACTTTGAACACCCTCGCATAGCCCACTAACAAAGAATATTCAAATTTAAATATCCTTATTGAATTTTCTGACTTTGCCACTGCTCCCAAGCTAACTATATATAGGATAGTTTCACACTTTTCACTTCACACTGCCATTGGAATAATCGATTGAAATTGAAGAAATTAGTTGTGAATGCAGCCAATGGACATGCCATGCTCACACATTTCAGGCACACACCAAACTTTATTTAATGCAATCGGGTTAGTCCTTCCCGTCCACTTTATTTGATTTTTTTTTATCTCTTTTTTGTGATTCACTTCCTCCGTTCATTTTTACTTGTCCACTTTATATTTTTCATGTTCCTTAAGAAATAATAATTATATTATGTATTTTATTATGTAACCACTAATAATAATCACTACTACAAATTCGGAAAAAAACGATCACGGCCGACCGACCGATTTTGGTCTGTCAAAAACCGGACGAAGTTTTTTTAAAATATTTTATTTTTTAATTTTTTTACGAAACCGACCAACTTTGTTTGGTTTTCCTTAGCTCAAAAATGCGGGAAACTATTTTTGCGTCCTGCAAAATTTATTTTTCAAGAAACCGACCAACTTTGATCGGATTTGATTTAAAATAAATTAATATTAAAAAACGACCGATTCAACCGGTCATTTTAAAAAACCGATCGAAGTCGGTCGATAATTTTATATTTTAATGAAACCGACCGACATCGGTCGGTTATTTTCGCGTGAAAATGTAATTAAAGAGTATAAATAAAATAAAAGACATTCTTAAAATATAATACACCAATGGTCTAGTAGTAGATAGTATCCTGCCACAGTACAGACCCCGGTATGATTCCCAGATGGTGAACTTTCAATTACATAATTAAATACCGACCTTATTTTGGCAATTTTTTCTTTTTTGGAATTTAATTGACCGATCGAAATCTGTCGAAAAATACCGATAAAAGTCGATCAGTTAGCTCTACCGACCTTATGATTACCGACCGCCACGAATCAGCCGGTTTTCGGTCGATTTTTGCCAATTACCAACCAACATCAGTCAATATTCCCCTTTTTTTAGTAATGGATAGAATTTCAAAAAGTCTTAGGAAGTAATTTCGGAGATGAGTAATTAATGAAAAGGGTAAAACAAGAAAAAATATATTGTCTTTATCTTGATTTGCTAAAATGGACAAGTAAAAGTGAAAATGTATTTTTAGTATAGTGGACAAGTAAAAGTGAATGGAGGAAGTATAATTTTGATTTTTTCAGATCTAAAAAAGGAATTAACTTCTTTTTTCTAAAGTTGTCCTTGGAGGTAAGAACCTAGGAGTGTTTGTTATATTTTTAATGAACAAATGAAGGTCAATATAATCAATTTTATTATTAATTAATGCTAAAATAATTTTTTTTTAATATATGTAAAAACAATCAAAAAATTAATTAAAGTGGACCAGAGGAAACGTGCTTGGACATCGATCGTTTAATTGGAACTTACCTAAATTTAATTCATGTAATGGATGTGCTTTAAACAAAATTATGCATTATTGTTTGCATTTTATTTACTTGGTTTGGTTAGTGCTATTTTAGGATACACCTAAACACAAGAAAGGGGTTGAATTATGTCTTATCAAATTTTCATGTTTTCAATTAACGTAGTTCTTTGAACTATCTAGACATAGATAGAAATATATAATTGTGAAAAATTAATCAATACAGAGATTTTTACGGGGAAAATCTCCTTGCTCAAGAGAGTAAAAATTCACGACCTACACAGTAAGTTTTTTCTCAAATCTCCACTAAAATTCAAAGAGAAAATTTTAGGTTATAACTCTATAATCAAGGAAACTAACTCTAGTACCCTGACCCCTACAATCAATCCAATTGTAGAAACCCCTTCCTAAACTAAACTTTAGTCTAGGAAGCTTATAAAAATCAAAGTTTCAGCAATAACCTACTATACACTTCTTACAAAGCAAATAGGTTACAATTTCTAACACTTGACTCAACCTAGCAACTAAAGAACTTGAACGGCTTCATCTTCAAGAACTGGTTCTTTAGATGATTAGCTTGAATCTTCAGAAGTATCTTTTTGTTGTGATTGCTATTGTCAGAAGTATTCTATGAGTGTTCTTGAAGTGCGGTAAAAAGTCTTCTTTTATAGTTGCAAAGTTGGTTGAAAATCTTTTTTAATTAATGTTCCAAAACCTAAAATATTATGGTTAAGAAAAACTTCTCCTATGTAGATTTGGTTTCTTTAGTTGTTTACCTTCTTTTTCCATGCAAGTCTTTCCAATAAATATAAAATTGTTTTTTTTCACGAACTCATCTAATTTGCATATTTCTTTTAGGGCACAAACAGGAACTTCTGAAGATTCCAACTTGCATGGTATAATGACCTTTCGTGTCTAATTAACATTCTTCCACTAGTCTGCTATGAACTTATTTCATTTGGCATTCATATTTTATATTTGCATACCTGACTAGTAGCACACCAATCTTGAACATGAAACCTGGTTCTCTACTATGGTTTGTTAATCATCAAAATATAATTTCATGCTCAACTCAACAAGTTCCCCTTTTTTATGATGACAAACTCATGCGCAAATCAGTCAACAACTTTCTCATATTTCGTCAGTCTTTAGCATAAGAACAACTCCATTCACAATATTCTTCTTCAATTTGTTCATGTTTGCACAAGTGTAGGGACTTGCCTTCCATTCATCGCAACCTTGTAGATGGCTAGACATAATTCATTATAAGACCTGCAAACAGACAACTCACGAACATCCTCCTTTATTAGTCCAAGTGGCAGTGTAGAATCAGGTTCGCGGATCGGTGAGTATGCACATATTTAGCTTCCCTTTTTTGGCACTGTCGAAAAAATAAAAAATTAATGGAGTTAATGAGAATGCAACAATGTAAAACTCATGGTCACTGGGGCTAAACTAACATGTACATATTTTCAGGAACACATATGGGAATTTTGCTGTCACGGCCCAAAATTCATTAAGGTCGTAATGGCGCCGGACACCACTGTCAAGAAAGCCAACAATATATACTTAAACGGTTCTCAATTTATTATTTTTGAAATAATATTTTTCCTTCGATTTGAATAGTAAGGCGATTTACAAAGTAAATAATAATACTTTTAACAATTTCAATACTGAACAACCCATAATTATCCCAAAACCCGGTGTTACAAGTGCATGAGCATTAACTAGAAAAAATAAAATACAATACAACAACTGCCCGGAATACAAATTGGAAAGGAAAATGTAAATACTCTAAAGGAGACTCTGCTGGCTCCGGGTCGACAAATGGAGTGCATCTCACCTAGGTCCTTGCATGTATGCATGTCTCTGCTCTCACATGGCCTTTAGACATATACGTACCTGCACAAAAATATGCAGCAAGTGTAGTATGAGTATGTAAGCACCGTATACCTAGTAAGTATCTAGCCTAACCCCAGATAAGTAGTGACGAGGGGGCGACATCGACACTCACTAGTGGTCCAATAACATAAGGTACAGTAAAAAGATAAGTAATTATGAGGCATAGTACCTAAATGAATAAACAAGTATAAATCACGTGGTACAAATCTCTCTCTTCATGAGGAACTCAAGCTCTTTATTAGAAATTTCCTCCATAACCGGAGCATATATATAGATATAGGGGATCTCATTGAGTCACTTACCATAATTCAGATTCGGGAACTTACGGATACACTAGCTTCTTGCCAAGTTTTACGCACGATTTCATGAGGATATGATGTAGGAAATACCGAGGAGTACGGCCTAATCCAACATAATAATTAAAATGTGCATTGTTGATGGTCGAATGGCTCGAACCATATGATAAATCAATTAATCTACCGAGGCGAACGACCTGCTCCCATGACAGTGTGGTACATAAATCATGCTGAGGCGAACGGCTCGATCCCATTAGAATAAGAAGCTTTGATGGGTCCTTGATCCCACTCACGAATAAACGTGTGAATTGAAATTTCTTTAATGAAACCTTTCGATGAAATATATATATATATATATATATATATATATTTCATCGAAAGGTTTCATTAAAGAAATTTCAATTCACACGTTTATTCGTGAGTGGGATCAAGGACCCATCAAAGCTTCTTATTCTAATGGGATCGAGCCGTTCGCCTCAGCATGATTTATGTACCACACTGTCATGGGAGCAGGTCGTTCGCCTCGGTAGATTAATTGATTTATCATATGGTTCGAGCCATTCGACCATCAACAATGCACATTTTAATTATTATGTTGGATTAGGCCGTACTCCTCGGTATTTCCTACATCATATCCTCATGAAATCGTGCGTAAAACTTGGCAAGAAGCTAGTGTATCCGTAAGTTCCCGAATCTGAATTATGGTAAGTGACTCAATGAGATCCCCTATATCTATATATATGCTCCGGTTATGGAGGAAATTTCTAATAAAGAGCTTGAGTTCCTCATGAAGAGAGAGATTTGTACCACGTGATTTATACTTGTTTATTCATTTAGGTACTATGCCTCATAATTACTTATCTTTTTACTGTACCTTATGTTATTGGACCACTAGTGAGTGTCGATGTCGCCCCCTCGTCACTACTTATCTGGGGTTAGGCTAGATACTTACTAGGTATACGGTGCTTACATACTCATACTACACTTGCTGCATATTTTTGTGCAGGTACGTATATGTCTAAAGGCCATGTGAGAGCAGAGACATGCATACATGCAAGGACCTAGGTGAGATGCACTCCATTTGTCGACCCGGAGCCAGCAGAGTCTCCTTTAGAGTATTTACATTTTCCTTTCCAATTTGTATTCCGGGCAGTTGTTGTATTGTATTTTATTTTTTCTAGTTAATGCTCATGCACTTGTAACACCGGGTTTTGGGATAATTATGGGTTGTTCAGTATTGAAATTGTTAAAAGTATTATTATTTACTTTGTAAATCGCCTTACTATTCAAATCGAAGGAAAAATANTGGCTAATCATGAACCCGTGAGGTCTCTACAATAGCAAGTCTAGTCTAGAATATAAAGCAGGGGAATTGATAAGTGAGAGAATACCCAAACAGTACAACTACAGCATGAGAACCTAGTCTACCCGGACAATAACATGAATTTAGCTACGTACAGGATCTCGTCACCTCGCGCGTACGTAGCCCCGCAACAAGTAGCACACAATCAAATATATATCACATAGGGGTGATTTCCCCCTCACAGAGTTAGACAGGAGACTTACCTCATCTCAAAACTCACTTTCCGGCTCAAAATTGTACTTGCAAATTCTCAACTCGGAGCCCAACGACCCGAAGCTAGTCAAATGATATAGAAAATAGTCAATATATGCTCAAGATCTCATATCATAACCATTAAGGTAATTTTCTAACCCAATTTGAAGAATCCCTAAATTCATCCATGGGCACACGTGTCCGGATTCTGAAAATTTTTGAAGATAAACTTTACCCATAACACCACGAATTCAAATATATAATTTAGTCCAAATTTCATGTCTAATTTCGTGGTCAAAATCCAAAAATACCATTTTCTAGGTTTCTCTTCAAAATCCCAAATTTTTAAAAAATTTCATGTCTAAATATATATATATATATATATATATATATATTATAATTAACTCACAACTAGAAGAAATCACTTACCTCTTGATGATGATGGAACCCCCTCTCAAAATGCTCTAAAAAATTGCCTAGGTCCAAGTGGGAAATGAGCTAAGTCTCGAAATAAAAGCCCATGGCTCCAGCCGAAGATTTCGCATTTGCCATGCGTCCTTTGCAAATACGACGAAAGCATCACAAATGCGACCCCTGACAGACATGGCCTCCATCGCAAATGCGATACGGAGTCTGCAAATGCGAACTCTTCAGGCTTCGCAAAAGCGATCATTGCTTCGCAAATGTGATCCCTTCCCTCAGCAGCCCAGCTTCGCAAATGCGAACACTTCTTCGCAAATGCGATGGTCGCATTTGCAACCAATATATCGCAAATGCTATCACACCAGAACCAACAATCCAACTTCTTCACAAAACACTCTGAAGCTACTCCGAAACTCACCCGAGCCCCCGGGGCTCCAAACCAAACACCCACACAAGTCTAAAAACATAACACGAACTTGCTCGTGGCCTCAAATCACATCAAACAACATCAAAATCACGAATCGCATCCCAATTCAAGCTTAATGAACTTTAGAACTTCAACTTCTACATTCGATGCCGAAACCCATCAAATCACATCCGTTTGACTTTAAATTTTGCACACAAGTCACATTCAACATTATGGACCTACTCCAACTCCCAGAATCGAAATTCGACCCCGATATCAAAAAGTCCACTCCCGGTCAAACTTCTCAAAAACCTTCAAATTTTTAACTTCCGCCAAATGACCCTGAAATGACCTATGGACCTCCAAATCCACTTTCGGATGCACTCCCATTCCAGAATTACCATACAGAGCTATTCCCAGGCTCGGAATACCAAACGGATATCGATAACATTGAAATGCACTTCAACCCAACGTATGAAATTCTCCCAAGATGCCAAATTCCACAATAGGCGTCGAAACGCTCCCGGGTCATCCACAACCCGATCCGGACATACGCCCAAGTCCAGAATCATCATACGAACCTGTTGGGATCTTCACATCCTAATTCCGAGGTTGTTTACTCATAATCACACTTTAGTCAATTTCTCCAACTTAAGACTTCCGAAATTAGAATTCTCCTTTCAAATCAATTCCGAACTTCCCGAAATTCAATTCCGACCACGCGCACAAGTCATAGTACCTGACGTGGAGCTGCTCAAGTCCCCAAAACGCCGAGCGTCGATTCTAACAAGACTAAGAGCAGCGGATACGGATAGAAGACCAAGAGCGCTTATGTATCATCTCCTGTCGATTTGGTACCTCTCTCGCAGCCCGCACCGAAACAAAGATCCTGCAGTAGTATATCGGTAGTTTGTGGTGGAATAGATTCAAGCGTTCGGGCTAGTAGATCCACAGCAAATAGTCGCTAGATCTCAAAACGACCGGTCAGATCGTTACATTCTCTCCCACTTAAACATACATTCGTCCTCGAACGTACTAAGAACTACTCCGGAGTTGACCAGAATCAATGTTTATCACCTCGTGCACCTACTCGTGCTACCACAACCCAGCTTAGCACATTAGCTCAATAAAACCTGAATATCCTTCCTTTTATCTAGTCAAACACACCTTTGAACCATATTCCAACATCTGGAATCCTCTTTCGGGTCTGTTTCCAACATTCGAACACCATACCCATCACTACACGATGTACCAACACATGATTGTATACCTGTTTTGAATCTAGACCATGCACTGCGTAATTCACCTTACCATAATAACACCCTCTGGCGATAATAGCCACAATTACACGAACCTGATGCCCAGAACACACCCCATGACACATATAAGTCTAGTTCCAACTCTTGCAATACTGCCACGACGGAAGGGATGTGTAGAAATTCATAACCATCTGCCGAGTCAACAAATCCTTGAGTCTCTCCTCCTGATGAGAACCATTACCTCATTATGAACCAAATAATGATATTTTATCTCAAACGTGCCGCATATAAATTCGATCGCACTGATCCCAGGTCCAATAATCTCGTCTCACCCAGTATAAGCTGCTCAGGCAATAAGGCACCTCAGACACTGTCAAAAGTGTCATATAAGGCCAGAATGTTCCAACAAGCTACAAACTCGAATGTGATACATAAGGGAACGAACTCTGGAAAGAACTACTCAACCCACGTGACTAATTTAAAAAACCGAAAAGATATTATGAACCTTCCTCGGAAAATGAGAAGCAATACACACAATAATAGGCAGGGGATATTGTACTCAATATGACACTATTGCGGCGTGCAACCTGATCCAACCATGATACCGTTGCAGTGTGCAACCTGATCCGACCATGATACCCATGGCGGTGTGCCACCCGATCCAACAATATACCCGTGGCGGCGTGCAACCCGATCCACACATAATAATCTATAAGAAGATACTTACCGAGCTAAATGCTCATAACTACGAAATACCCGAATACCGATCACAAGCACTCGAAGTGCATAATACAAATCCTGGGGAGACGAACAGCGCCATGCGCTACGAAACTCAGGCACAACCTTGGTAAAATAAATGACATGTATATCGAGAGCCATTCTGCTCTCACATCACCATAAATTACACGTGATCTTAATATGAATGCAAATAATCAAATCACCTCACAACCCACCTGGCATAATATGGATTTCACGGAATGGCTGGCGACATAAATAACATCCAGGGCCCGAAGATTCCTCCAAAAACAACGTAAAGCTGAAATGAAAATATCCGGCATGATATAGAGCCCATATTCATACTTAGATCCACCCATTGACCCCAAGATGATTCTGACCATACCACACCGGGATAATGATCTTTCAAGAATCCACACTAACCCCTTTTTCCCATGACACACAAGAACAACCGTCAATCCGGCACAAACATCCACAATTTTCAACCAAATGAATAGAGCGCCTTCCAGGACTAAACTCTCACATTAGCGGTAGTACTATAATCTCCACACTTGGTCTTAAATCTTCAATCAGTCAAGTGACTATATATCACACTTATACCATCTTCCCGTAGGATATGATCTCACGACCTTCCGCACCAGGTAACAAGTTTGCACATCCATACCACCGACCATACTAATGATGTAAAGAAAATCAAGAATCCACAATCAGTGCACAAAGCCTCTTACACAAGACACTTATCTCAGGTGACGCTAAAGACAATACCATCCTACTTTAACCATCTGAACCCCCTTCCTGCTCATCCGAGCTTGTGACATTCTTATCAACACCGAACCGCAACCTTGATCTTCAACTTCCAATTCCCATGCTACCCACTGCACCTAATCATGCCAATACGCAAGAGTACAATAATTTCATCATAACTCCTGAACCACTAATAGGATACACCCATTCTGATAATTCCTCTATGAAACAAAAGTTATTTTCTCCTATTCCTCCAATGCTACATCGCAGACCGAAGACAACATAAAACACTCCAAGCCCATTTTCATAATATGCTGCAAAAGCTCGATAATCAACCATACTACGGACCCGAAATCCTTAGGCACCACACCTTAACTTTTGAATCCACCATGACCGTTGTTGAGAGTCACCCGCTCTGACTCGGTCCCAAATATAATCAACTTCAAGGCCCTGCTAGCACATGAACACCCTCCTAAAGAGACACATGGTCAAATCACTTTCCTTGTAAATCACCTCTACACGAAGCACAAAATCCTGAGTCCTCCCAAAGGCTGAACATAAATTGATAGGGCCCATTGTAGCACACATTCCTCAAATACTTTGCTCAAATCACCACTGATGTACTCTTTCCTAGTCGTAATAACCCACCAATATGTCGATAACCAGAAATCCCACAAGTAGACAACCATGCAATCTAATCGTAGGCGGTGGGGCTTTCCCACTTACCTTGAAGCTACCATTGCATAACGCTGGAACCCACCAATATTCCTTATCTCCCATCCACATGATCTTGCACAATAAACCCACCAAATTCCTCGAAATCCTTCTGTTAATATTTCATGGACACTCTAAAATCACTAGCCAGATTTACATATCCGACCTCTTACCGGATAGATGATCGGTGCCAAACCTACACCACTATAGAGTAGCGAGGATGGTCGATGCAATTTTACCCAACAAGATCGGGATCGATTTCCATAGGGAGTTAATTGATTTGGAGTTAGGTATCTAACTAAACCTAGATGTGTGTGTTGTTCCGAATTGCACTTCCAAACATAATTGTGATTGATTCTACTTTTAAATTCTATACTATTGTATGCTAAGAGTAAGCTAAGTGCAATATTTTTTGTGATAGTTTTCAAGTGTTAAAAGGTACTAGGGTAGTGACTTCCGCCTAAATGGATATCTAACGGGTATCAAGAATCTAGGGAAAGCTTATTTCGATTGGGGTCGTGATATAACCATCTCACATAATTGCTCACTATATACCTCTCGGTAGTTTGAGTGACTTTCCCAATTTGGGTTTCTCAAGTCCAATTGGGTGTTCATGCAATACAAATGATATTGGCTCAAGTCGGGTATTACTATCTCTAGGTTTAACCCTTTAATTGGGGCTATCAATCTCTTGAATTCATCCCAATTCCTTGTTAGCCTAATTTACCTAGACTTAGTCCCTCTTTCTCAAGAAGAGCTTAAGTCATAAAGGCACGAATCAGTATTTGCAACCACTACTTCAACAATTCAAGCATGATTTAGGCTAAATATCACTAACTCATAAACAATTAAGCCCTAAAATTCAAGACCCATTAAATATCCACATTAGGTTTGGGTCACAACCCTAGCTATGGGTCTAGCTACTCATAATAACAGCAGAAATCAAAGATAAAGATGAAATATAATCCATAATATTAAAGTAGAAGATTAAAATCTAAAGTTTGAAGGTAAATCTTGTACAAAATAGCCCCAAAAGGGAAAAACCAGTCATTCACGTGCTCAGCAAAAGCAAACTTAACCTAAAACTGAGGTCTATTTATACTAACTAAAATTTCCGAACAAAAATACCCCTGCGAAGGTTTCGCGATCGCGTAATTCTGACCGCGTCCGCGCTTGGGCCTTTGCGGTCGTGTAATATTGAGCGTCGTCCGCGTTTCTTCACATCTGAGACTGGGCTGGACCTTTTTTCGCGGAACACATATTCTTCACCGCGTCCGCGTGAGACATTATCACGGTCGCGTACTTTTGACGCGGACTGCCTTCTCAATTTTTGCACACTTGCGAAGTCTCTGAATCTTGGCAAACGTGGTCCGCGGAATTCCAAACGCGGCTACGCAAATAATTTCGTGGCCTCTTCTTTTTGTCGCTGTCCGCGCCCAAGTCTGTGCCCAAAACTCACTTCTCTGAATCTCCACTTCGCAGTCGGCGGATTAATGGTCACCTCAATGTTGATCCTTACGAGGCCGGTCTTTTATTTCGCGTTCCACGCTCTTATCCCAGTCTTGGATTTGTGCAAGTTTGACTCCTTTATGAGTTGATTATGGCTTCTTTGGCTCATTTTGAACAAACCCTCAAGCAAGCACATTAAGTTAGTTTTCGGGAATACCTTCACGCATATTTGGCCCAAAATCTAAGTAAAAAAGAGTAAATAATAGGCTAAAATCTCTACTTATCAACTCCCCCAAATTTAAGCTTTTGCTTGTCCTCAACTAAACAAGGTAATTCCCACCTCCACAAGAAAAAGAAAAGAAAATTTCAGTTGTCCTAAAGTGACTTCATCAAGCATCAGTTGGGACTAACAATTACCCTTAACGCAAATGCATTATCAACAACATCATGCTATGACCTTTTGAGTTCTATAGTTCTAATGTGACACAAGAGCATCAAAAGTTGACTCAATTCATCAAGGAAGCTCGCTCGCTCACGTAGGTCATTGTGGATCCAGACTCCTCCTCCTATACTCTCCATGAGCAGATCTCACTTTTTTGAATGTAACACTCAAATCAAGGATTGTGAAGAAGTGCTCTCATCCCTCTCAAAAGAACGCCACAAGTCCGGCTCTAAGTACCATAAGCTTGCCCCTTATGTAAATCACCAATAATGTAAGCTCACTCAACTTGAAATCATATAGGGCTTTGGATCAAGGTAGGACATAATGAACTATGATGATTTCATCTTTCCTTAAGCACTCTATTTTTTTCATTTCGGCTCATACTTTCTAGACTCTTTGAGTCATTTCCTTCTTCCTTAGGACTAGAGAGACACATTTTCACTCTTTCTTATACATGACAATCATTTTTCTCCTTTTCTAATCATTCCATGCCTTTCAACAATGTTTTCTTTGAATCCATTCAACCTTTACTTTCTTTTTGACATGTTTATTTTTGGATTTTCATCCTTTTCTTTGCCTTTACTTTTCATCAATTCTTTTTCTTATTTGAAACTTTTATCACTTTCATATTCTTCATCTCTTCCCCAAACTTATGCTCTTGCCAATTCGTTCATCATGAATGCTAAGGAAAGATTGGGTGCCAAGAGAGGATAATTTAAAACGGATAAAGGCTTGTAATGTGGATATTGAATAAAAAAGGCTTAGGCTCAAATGGGTTGACTAGGGATATCATATTGGTAGGCTACGGAAGATTTTAAATTTCAAATGAGACCAAGTAGAGCCTACAATCATTTCTTAAGTCGAGCTACACTTAGGATTTCGCCTAGACAAACATTCAGGGCAAGTTCTAGAATTATTGGCACGGGACTTGGACTTGCAATTCAATACCTCACCTCTCAAGCTACTGGATTGTTAAAGAGAACAGAGTCGAGGTCCCACAACAACCCTAGCTAATATTGAAGATCACAGATGGCTCAAAGAAACCACTTGATGATAGTTTAGTCAACTCAAGATTCTGAAGGTCACAACTAGAGCTATTCTTTGTCAATCAACTTGTCTCTAACCATGAGGTCGAAGGTAAATGTTCTAGTTCCAAGTGAATCCTTCTTGAGACACTTTTATTCATTACTACTATATATCAAAGCAAAAAGAAAACAGACTCAGTTCCTTAAGAAGGTTGTCACGCCATCCATCGTTGGGAAGAGACACCCAGTTCACACAAGAGCAAACATGTAAAAAGAAGCTAAAAACTCAAAAGGAAGCTACTAAAGGAAAGCTAAGTTATTAAGGAAAAATACAAAAGAAGTTATGAAGTAAACTACGGGAAGTAAAATAAATGTGTACAATAATGGAGTGAAACGAATATATACAAAATGGAAATGAATATATACATGGAATGGTAAAGTTATATACATACCCAAAGTAAAAAATAACGATAAGTAAAAATAAAGAGAAATAGTATCATAGTTATTACATGCCAATGTCATAAAAATCAAAATAGACACCCCTCCCCCCAAATAAAAGATAGCATTATCCTCAATGCTAATAGAAAAAATAAAATCAGGGAAGGGTTAGAGAGTAAAGAAAACTCCCTATGTGGTCTCTGTCTGCATGGGGTCAGGCACACCAGTGGGGTCCTCCGGGTCCTCCAACTGGATCTCCAAATCCTCGGACTAGGTAATCACAAATCCTCTCACTCGCTCTCTGTCTGCCTCCTGCTCTGATGTCTGTGCTGCCTGGGCTGCTGGAGCAGTCTCCTCCATAAGCAAGTCCAGTGGGATATCTCCGTGTAAGTGAACTTCTCTACCTCCTTCTTCAGCTTCTCCACTGACTCCTTTGAGGCCTGAGTCTTTCTCATCTTCTTGACCTGCTTTCCCAGCTCCTTTATCACTTTTCCATGAGTATCCAAAGTCTCAAAGATTTCTTTTGGTTGTCCATGATCTGCTTCAATGAATCCTCCACTGATGGAGGTAACTGAATCTGTTCTGGGGCTGCCTGTGCTGCGACTGCACTGGAAAAGACTGACAGCTTTGATGTAGCTACATGCATCCAGTTGTTGATACTGGATAATGTCTGATTGTCCCGCAGTGCAGTCTGAGAGTAAGTGGAAGATGATGACATAGATAATGGGGCAAGGTGATGGATGGCCCGGATGAAGGAAGAGGCATAGTAACTGAAGAACCCTTTGTTGTGGAAGGCTCTTACGCGGTGGCCACCACCCTTGGCTCTTCAGACTGGCCAGTGGAGGTAGTGGCTTTTCCTTTGGATTTCAGGTTGTCAGCTCCTTGAAGGTTGTACCAGGAGAAAGGCCTCTTTGGATTAACCTTCGTGTCATAGAGTCTCCCATCTACCCCTTGGTCCTCTAGATACATAGTGATGAATTTGGGGTAGGGGTAGGACCTTTATTCCTTTCCGGTTACTTTGGATATGTTTTCTGACAATTTGGACTCCAGGTGTAAGCCAGGCCGGTGTTGTCCCTGGGATGGTTATCACCTCTGTTAGCCATGGACGGGTTGCTTCATCTAATGCCACCTACTATAAGTATTGAGCTGCGTCCACATCATCAAACTCGGCATATGTGTTCAATGTTTTCCCATCAAACCGGATCTTCAGGTTTCGTACCTTATCATAGTGGTTCCCTTTTTGATGTGGGAAACATTAGTGTAGAACTCCTTGACTAAGTACTCATTTGCGTCCGGCAACTTTCTAGTGAAGTATTTCCACCCTTTATTTCCTCAAATTTTCTCTTCACATTCGGGTTGTGAGGGAGGAGATCTCTTTCTATAAATTGCCGCTCAAGGGTGAGCGACCTTTGTGGCCACCATTCCTGGAATTTGTGGTAGGCCTTTTCACTTACAAACCTTTCTTCCCACACCGCGGGCTTCCTTGATCTAATCAACCCCCCCTCCCCCACATGGGTAAAACCTCATCTCCCGTCATCTGGGACCTCTTCTTCATATATATTGATAGGAGCAGTTGTTGAGGCCGGAGTTGCAGCAGGCGGAGAAGAGTGTTCCAATGCCTCACTACCTCCCTCTGAGCCATCATACGACTCGGACGAGGAGGTAGGTTGATTGACGAGGCGGAAGGGTTGATATTGGGCCTCAAGTTGTTCTGCAGAGTCTCCCTCGGAAGTCTCCCGAGATGGGAGGTATTCACTAGTGTCAGATGATTTGGGAGGAGGTCTTGTGAGGGTTTGCTTCTTGTTAATGATCTTTTGAGCTGCTAAGGGCAGAGTCTGCTTCCCTTTTCCCCGGCCTCGGGAGGATTCTCCCCTCCCATTTTCTTTTTCTGGTCCACAACAAGATCGCACCATTCTCTGCAACACATAGGTAGTGAAAGATTATTAGAATTGGGCTTCAATTAATCCTTAAAGAAATGCAGATGAAATTAACACAGTGCTTCTAAATACAGGGCACCGCTGACCGCTAAAAGCTGAGCACGGCAGCGGAAGGGCCATCGCGGACAACATAAAAATGAACGTGGTCATGAAGAAGTTGGGTTTAGAATACCAACTCTCTGATCATGGAAGGACGTTGACCGCCAAATTTTGGACGCGGCCACGGAAGATGAAACGTGGACCACGTAAAAGTGAATGCGGCCACAGAAGCAATTGTTACATTCTCTGAAGTTCAAGAACGACCGCAAAATTTTTGACGCGGCCGCGAAGAATCAACTGCGGACTGCGGAATAGTCACCGCGTCCGCGAACTTACCAGCAATACTTAGCTAGTTAAAGGGTACGCGGACCGCGGAAAACTGACCGCGGCCGCGAAATTTGAATGCAATTGGCATTGACGAAAAGTTTAATCCTAGGGTTTTCACTAAGTGCAAAAATCATTTCAATTAATTATGGAAAGTTACTAACCCTATCCCCCATTAAGCATGTAGACACTACCCACGTGTATTTAAGCATCAATTAAGCATGAATTTGGGATTATGACATGTATTCAACCCTAATTAAAAATAAAAAATTAAAATAAAGAGAAAAGAAAAGAAAAACTAAAATCAAATCATGGCTTTGAACATACCAGTTGTGAAATTTAGGCGGGAAATGAGCTCTTGATTATAATGATATGAGAATGAGAGCTAGATAAGATGAAGATGAACAGTACTTTGTGCGGTGGAATGCTAGGGTTCAAAAAGTGTAAATGGCTAAAGGACCTTCTATTTATACTAGCCTCAGTGGATCCCATCGACTTACCTGATCGTGGTTCGCAGAATTCTACCGCGGTCAGCGCTTTTTACCTTATGAAGAGCCACTGCAAAAACCTGGGCGCGGTCGCGGAAGCTACCGCAGTCCGCCAAATTGTGAACGCAGCCGCGAAATCAACTTCAGAGAGTTGATATCTTTATCTTCTCAAGTACGAGTCCGTGGACAAAAGGTGCTGCAGCAAAATGCTCACGCGGAACGCAGAATTTTGGGCACGATCCGCGAAATTCCCACGCTTAGCCAAATTTTTCCCTGTCAAAGTCCTGCACTACACAACCAATTCCTACACAAAAAACACAACTAGTTAGTCCAAAACAATGCCTAATCTAAGAAGAAAATCAAAATGAAAGAAAAAAATACATGGGTTGCCTCCCAAGAAGCGCCTGATTTAACGCCGCAGCACGACGCATGTTACCCTCATCATTTGAAATTGATCAAGGCCACCACGTGGTTGTCATCAAACTTTCCAAGGTAGTGCTTCACTCGGTGCCCATTAACTCTGAAGATTTCCCCACTTTTGTTTTTCAAATCAAGAGCACCAAATGGAGTTACATGCACCACTTCAAAAGGGCCACCCCATTTTGACTTGAGCTTTCCCGGAAACATTCCTAACCGAGAGTTGAATAGAAGAACGAAGTCACCCTCCTTGAACTCTTTGTTCCTGACATATTTTTCATGTCAGTACTTCATCTTGTCCTTATACAAGGACGAGCTGGATTAAGCATGGAACCTGAACTCATCAAATTCATTTAGTTGCTCTAGCCGGAGATTAGCAGCTACATCCCATTCAAGGTTTAACTTCTTCAGCACCCACATGGCCTTATGCTCTAATTCAATCGGAAGATGGCATGCTTTCTCAAATACCAATCAGTACAGAGACATACCAATGGGAGTCTTGTACGCAGTTCTATAATCCCACAAAGCATCGTCAAGTTTCCTTGACCAATCAGTCCGGTTTGCATTGACAATTTTGGATAATATGCTTTTTATCTCCCTGTTGGAGACCTCAACTTGTCCACTATCCTGGGGGTGGTAAGGGGTTGACACCTTATGATTGAAACCATACTTGGGAAGTAAAGTGTCGAAGGCCTTGTTGCAAAAATGAGAACCCCCATCACTGATGATAGCCCTCGGGGTGCCGAACCTTGTGAAGATATTTTTCTTTAAGAAAGCCACCACGCTTCGTTCCTCGTTGTCTGGAAAAGCCACAGCTTCGACCCATTTAGAAACATAATCAACAACAACCAGAATATAAGTGTTACCACATGAACTCACAAATGGCCCCATGAAGTCGATGCCCCATACGTCAAAAATATCAATCTCAAGAATAGTGGTGAGAGGCATTTCATCCTTCTTGAAAATTCCACCAGCTCTTTAGCACTCATCACACCTCCTAACAAGCTCACTAGAATATTTGTACAAAGAAGGCCAATAAAATCGACAGCTGAGAATCTTTGTAGCATTCTTGCCCCACCATGATGACCACCGTAGGGCGAGGAATCAAAAGCATCCAGAATACTAATTTTTTCCTCTTCCGGAACACATCTCCAGATCACACCATCATTGCAAATATTGAAAAGATACTGCTCGTCCCAATAATAATCCAAGTTGTCACGTTTGAGTTTCTTCCTTTAGTTAGAAGAGAGCTCACTCGGGACAATGCCGGTCACAATAAAGTTAGCCACATCGGCGAACCAAGCCATACCATTCAAAGACACGGAGAGGAGTTGTTCATCCGGAAATGAATCATTAATTTTGAGGCCATCATGGGGCCTCCCCTCCTCCTCTAAGTGGGACAAGTGGTCCGCCACTTGATTATCACTCCCTTTTTTATCAATGATTTCAAGGTCAAACTCTTGAAGCAGAAGAACCTATCTCATCAACCTAGCCTTAGAGTCTTTTTTGGTCATCATGTAATGGAGTGTCGCGTGATCGGTGTGCACAATAACTTTGGCACCCATGAGATATGGCTTGAACTTTTCCATGGCGAATAAAATGGCTAATAACTCTTTTTCGGTCTCCATATAATTGACTTGGGCGTCATTCATCGTTTTGCTTGCATAATAGACCGGATGAAATATATTAGTGATCCTTTGCCCCAAAACCGCTCCTACTGCAACGTCACTAGCATCGCACATGAGCTCAAATGGTAAGATCCAATTGGGTGTCGTAATGATGGGAGTGGTTGTCAATATATACTTGAGAATCTCAAAAGCTTTCATGAAATCATCACTGAACACAAACTTCGCATCCTTTTCCAACAACTTGCACAAGGGGTTCACCACTTTTGAGAAATCCTTGATGAACCTTCGGTAGAACCCCACGTTCCCAAGAAAGCTTCTAACTCCCTTGACGGAAGTAGGAGGAGGGAGTTTTGAAATCACTTCAATAGTTGCTTTGTCCACTTCAATACCGTTCTTTGAGATCTTATGGCCGAGGACAATGCCCTCCTCGACCAAAAAATGGTATTTTTCCCAATTGAGCACTAGGTTGGTCTCTTCACATCGGGCCAAAACTTTGTAGAGATTATCCAAGCATTCTTCAAATGATTCCCCCACAACACTAAAATCATCCATGAACACTTCGAGGAAGTCCTCTACCATATCCGTAAATATTGACATCATACACCGCTGAAAGGTAGCCAGTGCATTACACAAATCAAACGGCATCTGAGAGAATGTAAATGTGCCATACGAACATGTGAAGGTGGTTTTCTCTTGGTATTCCGGTGCATTGAGAATCCGGTTGTACCCTGAGTACCCATCCAAAAAGCAATAATAGGCCCGCCCGGCAAGTCTATCCAACATTTGATCAAGAAAGGGCAATGAAAAATGGTCTTTGCGGGTCACTTTGTTCAGCTTTCGGTAATCCATGCATACCCTCCATCCGGTGACAGTTCTAGTGGGGATCAACTTATTTTTCTCATTTGTGACAACAATCATACCTCCCTTCTTTGGAACACATTGTACCAGCGAAGTCCATGAACTATCCGAAATGGGATACACAACCCCTGCATCTAGCCACTTGATAATTTCCTTCTTGAAGACCTCTTGCATGGCCTCATTCAACCTCCTTTGATGCTCCACGGAGGGCTTGTCATCATCCTCTAATATAATTTTGTGCATGCAAAAGACGGGACTTATACCCCCAAATGTCAGCCAAAGTCCATCCAATTGCCTTTTCCTTCTTTGAAGCACCGCAAGGGTGAAGTCTACCTGCATGTTAGTCAAGCACGAAGAAAGAATAACAGGTAATGTGTAAGAAGGGCCTAATAATTCATACTTGAGGTGTGGAGGCAACGACTTCAAATACAATGTTGGTGGCTCCTCGATTGAGGGCTTCGTTGGTGGTGTCTTCCGATTTTCCAAGTCCAAGGAAAGTTTACGGGGCCCATATGAGTAAGATCCCATTCCTTTCAAGGCATTTGCACATTCAACAAATTATTCCTTCTCATCATCCTCATGGTTTAACAACACAACTTCCAAAGGGTCCTCCACATTGATTATAGCACTCGTGTCATCAACAATCACCTCCGTTACAAGATCCACAAAAGAGAAAACTTTGTTGCTATTAGGTTGCCTCATTGATTTGCACACGTAGAATACAACTTTTTCATCCGCCACCCGGAAGGTGAGCTCCCTTGCTTCTACATCGACCAATGCCTTCCCTGTTGCTAGGAAAGGTCTCCCCAGTATGATCGGCACCTCATAGTCAACTTCGCAGTCGAGAATCACAAAGTCTGCGGGCAGAATAAACTTGTCGAACCTTAATAGAACATCATCAATAATCCCAAGCGACCTCTTCATTTTCCGATCCGTCATTTGCAATCTCATAGAAGTAGCTCTAGGTTGCCCAATACCCAATGTTTTGAACACCGAATATGGCATCAAATTAATAATTTCTCCCAAATCACACAAGGCTTTTGCAAAATCGGCACTACCAATGGTGCATGGAATTGTAAAGGCACCTGGATCTTCTAGCTTTCGAGCCATGGAGTGCACAATAGCACTCACTTGATGAGTCATTTTGATGGTCTCATATTTTGTAGATCTCTTCTTTGTTACCAAGTCCTTCATGAACTTGACACATCCTGACATTTGCTCTAGAGCTTCTACAAAGGGCACATTGATGGTCAAAATTTTCATCATCTCAATAAACTTATTGAATTTCTGTTGTTTTGCTTGGAAATCCTTTGAGGATACGGTGGAGGAGTCCTTGGAAAAAGGGTCCTTGACTTTGGGAACTACCGTTTCCGGTATGTCTATCACGTGTTCCCTAGACGGGTTCACATCATTTTGAGTCTCCTCCAAGTTATCATCAATATCTATCCTCACTTCATCATTCACATTCTCATCATTGGATTGAATCTCATCATCTTCTTGCAACACAACATCATCACTCACAATCTTCTTTGGATTAGAGGTACTTGCATCTCCACCTCTACCGCTTGTTGTGGTCACCGCCATAGCATGGCCTGTATTGTTCCCACCCTTCCGGTCTACTACCATATCACTTGGTAGTTCCCCCTTAGGGCGAGTATTCAGTGCTTGAGAAATTTGACCCATTTGTACTTCCAAGTTGTGGATATAAGTAGTATGGGAGGTTATTTGGGCATCGGAGTCGGCATTCCTTTCCATTATTTGTTTGAACATACTCTCTATCTGCCCCATCTCATTGTTTGAAGAACTTTGCCCTTGCGACGGATATGGAGGCGGATTGTTGGGTTGTTGATACATCGGGGACCTTTGAAAGCCCGACCCCCAGTTGCCTTGGTTATTATTATTCCAAACCCCTTGGTTTCCATTGCCTCCCCAATTGTTATTGTTGTTTCCACCTCAATTACCTTGGTTATTTCCTTGGTTCCTCCAGTTTTGGTTGTTGTTCCCCCAATTTTTCGGATAGTTGTTGTTGCCACTATTCCAATTGCCTTGGCATTGGTTGCCCCAGTTTTGATTGTTCCCTTGTGATCTCCATTGTTGATTTGGAGCGTTGCTTCGTTGACCTTGGTAGCTATTGGCATATAAAAATTCCTCACTTTGATCATCATAAGAATCGTCTTGATTGTAACTACTGCCACATTGCTCATATTGATCTTGATTGTTTTGCACTTATTGACCACGCTGTCTCTTCTTGTTGACCATTAGATTCACCCCTTCCATGACGTTTACTTTCTTTGGCCCCTGAACTTGCTGAAGCTGAGCCTTTGCTAACTGATTCATAGTAGCTGTCAATTATTCTATGGCTTATCCGTGATCATGAAGTTCCTTGTGAATGGGGGTGACATTAGGGTCACCTTGAGGAACGTTTGCCCGACTTTTCCAAGCGGAGGAGGTGTCAGCCATCTCATCTAATATGTCACATGCATCGCCATAAGGCACTTTCATGAAATTTCCCCTGCTGGCTGGTCCGCCACGCACTGGTTGGTGTGTTGATACCCCTATAAAATATTTGTTGGATCATTGCTTCAGTCATATCATTGTTCGGGCATTCTTTCACCATTGTCCGGTACCGCTCCTAGATTTCATATAAGGGTTCATTTGGCTCTTGTTTAAAGGCTAAGATCTCATCCTGTAATACTGCCATATGACCCGAAGAGAAAAACTTTGCTATGAACTTATCAGCCAACTCATCCCAAGTCGTGATGGAATGGTTGGGTAGCCTCTCGAGCCAATCAAAAGCTTTCCCTCTAAGTGAAAATGGGAAAAGTCTCAATCTCAGAGCGTCCTCAGATACATTCGTCTGCTTGCTCCCCCAGCATGTGTCTACAAAACCTTTGAGATGCTTATATGCGTTCTGATGGGGATCTCCGGTGAAGAAACCCCTTTGCTCCAGTAGAGTCAGCATGAAATTGGTTATTATTGCCCGCCCAAATTCGGGGCGGGACAATTGCACTTGCGTAGACTTCATTGGGTAGCACCCGGTGCGCTGCCCTTGGAGGAGGTGGGCAAGGGTTTGGCACGTTGTCAAGAGGCGGGCGGCCTCTTCTTTGGACTTGAGGTTCTAGATTAACCTCATCCGCATCATTGTCTTCTACCTCCTCCCCCGGAGGAATATGTCCGAGAGCATTATTATGAGCCATTTGGTACCTAAAGCAATTGGCACACAAAAGTTAGAAAAATGGAAGGAAAGAAAAACAAAACACATAGATAGTTAGATAGATAGCTAAAACCGTCTAACTCCCCGGCAACGATGTCAAAAATTGATCGGTGCCAAACCTACACCACTCTAGAGTAGCGAGGATGGTCGATGCAGTTTTACCCAACAAGGTCGGGATCGATTTCCTCAGGGAGTTAATTTGATTTGGAGTTAGGTATCTAACTAAACCTAGATGTGTGTGTTGTTCCTAATTGCACTTCCAAAAATGATTGTGATTGATTCTACTTTTAAATTATATACTATTGTATGCTAAGAGTAAGCTAAGTACAATATTTTTGGTGATATTTTTCTAGTGTTAAAAGGCACTAGAGTAGTGACTTCCGCCTAGGTGGATATCTAACGGGTTTCGAGAATCTAGGGAAAGCTTGTTTTGATTGGGGTCGTGATATAACCATCACACATAAGTGCTCACTCTATACCTCGTGGTAGTTTGAGTGACTTTGCCCAATTTGGCTTTCTCAAGTCCAAATGGGTGTTCATGCAATACAAATGATATTGGCTCAAGTCGGGTATTACTATCTCTAGGTTTAACCCTTTAATGGGGCTATCAATCTCTTGAATTCATCCCAATTCCTTGTTAGCCTAATTTACCTAGACTTAGTCCCTCTTTCTCAAGAAGAGCTTAAGTCATAAAGGCACGAATCAGTATTTGCAACCACTACTTCAACAATTCAAGCATGATTTAGGCTAAATATCACTAACTCATAAACAATTAAGCCCTAAAATTCAAGACCCATTAAATATCCACATTAGGTTTGGGTCACAACCCTAGCTATGGGTCTAGCTACTCATAATAACAGCAGAAATCAAAGATAAAGATGAAATATAATCCATAATATTAAAGTAGAAGATTAAAATCTAAAGTTTGAAGGTTAATCTTGTACAAAATAGCCCAAAAAGGGAAAAACCAGCCATTCACGTACTCAGCAAAAGTAAACATAACCTAAAGTTGATGAAAGGTCTATTTATACTAAGCTGAAATTTTTGGACAAAAATACCCTAGTAGAGGTTTCGCGGTCGTATAAATCTGACCGCGTCCACGCTTGGGCTTTCGTGGTAATATTGACCATGGTCCGCGTTTCTTCACATTTAAGACTGGGGTGGAACTTATTTCGCGGACCGCGTATTCTCCACCACGTCTGCGTGAGACATTTTCACGGTCGTGTACTTTTGACGCGGACCTCCCTTCTCAATTTTTGCACACTTGCAAAGTCTATGAATCTTGGCAAACGTGACTGCGCCGATAATTTCGCAGCCGCTTCTTTCTGTCGCTGTCCGTGCCCAAGTCTGTGCCCAAAAATCACTTCTCTGAATCTCCACTTCGCGGTCCGCGGATTAATGGTCGCCTCAGCGTTGATCCTTACACGGTCGCTCTTTTATTTTGCGGACCGCGCTCTTATCCCAGTCTTGGATTTTTGCAAGTTTGACTCCTCTATAAGTCGATTATGGCTTCTTTGGCTCATTTTGAATAAACCCTGCAAGCAAGCACATTAAGTTAGTTTCCAGGAATACCTTCGCGCATTTTTGGCCCAAAACCTAAGTAAAATAGAGTAAATAATAGGCTAAAATCCCTACTTATAAATAGCTAGTAGAATCCTTCATAAAAGCTTTGTCAACACCACAAGACCGCTAACCTGCTCACAAGAGATAACCCACCTGTGGAAATTACATGCCACCATCTTCCAATGACGCTGCATTGAGTACTCTTACTATGAAATCCTTAAACCATCCTGAGCACGTGCTTATTCACCAGTTTTACAAGTCCGCTCACACCTCATGGACATCAACTAAAGGTGCGATACTACATTCCAATCCAAGGTCATGTTGTATCCTTCTCCATATCAAGCAACTCCTTTCCGTCGTATCCAACCTTCCTCCGCATAGTGTTGATACCTAATTTTTTCTCAAACTATTTTAAAATTTGCATATATCCCTTCAATATCACTCTTTATAATAACTGATATTTTTTCATAATCTTATTAAATTATTTTCCAATTTATTCAGTATTTTTATATTCAATAATTATTCATAAATTGTATTATAAATAATTTCAAAAGATTTCCCAGCTCAATATATCATTTTTAATCCTATTAGGATTTAATTATTTCACAAATTAGCCAATTTGGCATTATTTGGCCATAATAACAATAAATTTGCAATTATAGCCTAGTTATACATTTTATACGATTTTAATTCAATAATTAGTCATTTTTTATTTTAAACACTAGTTAACTACCTTAATTTCATCTATCTAGCATTAATTTAATTTTATGTAATTATTAGCTATTTTTTATTAATTATTTATCTATTTAATCGGGTATTTAACAATTAGCCCTTTCCTATTTAAATTATAGCCTAATTTAATTTAACCCCAACCCAATTGAAACCAGCCAAATTACATAGCCCAGTACCCAAGCCCAAACCTAAATCTACCCGACCCAACGTCTGAACAAACCCTGGCCGTTGATCAAACTTGATCAACGGCCCAAAAACGACCTTCCTTAATTAAACCTAAACCTACCCCCCCCCCACCGACCTCTCATTTTCTCACTGATCTCTCATCTCTCTACTCTCTCTCTATCTCTCTAAGTCTCTTCTAGAGACTTCCTGTCCCTATGGCTCCGATGAACCTCTTCGTCTTCTCCGGCCGTCTCTTTGACGGAGACCATGAAGCCCTCATCATCCTCCTACCTCCTATGGTTCCTTCACGCCGGTAATGCTATCCCTAAGGCCCTCAAAGGATGGGGACCGGTCTCCTAACACTTATGGTCTATTCCTGCTTGCTTCAGGCCTCCAGGGCTCGATTATGAATAAGATCTTTCCATCTTTGGCCCAAACCTATGGGTTTCTAGGCCTGTATCTTCATCTTTGGGTTCACCCTTCAAACCCTAACTTCTGAATCTTCCGATTCTTTTAGATCTGTAGTAGATCTATGCATACTATGAGGTTTTCCTATGTTTTCTTTAAAGAATCTCCCATCTCTTGAACGATTTCCTCATTTTTCATACTAGGGTTTCAAAACTTTTTTTTGCAAAACGATTTTTTTGGATTTTCAACAATTACTTTACGATTTTAAGCATGTGTAAATGTCACCTGAGTCTTTTGAGCCATTTTAGTTAAGAAACCCTAATACTTCTTGGTTCGATTTTAAGGTTTGAATCTGTTTGCGATGTTGCATTAACTTTCTGGATTTTTTACGAATGCCCTATGTGTTCTATGCTTCTTGCTCTGATTTGTTGTTAAGGTTTTCTGAATCTCTACTGCCCTTTTAGCTACTTGCTTAGGGATTCTCTCACTTTTGTTTAACACATGCTATTTATCGACTAGTAAGTCTGATTATTCGTTTTATTGATTACCGGTTCTAAGCATTTCTTGTAAAGCTGTAATATATTCCTTGAATCTGTGACTCCATGTATTCTCCTGATAGCTCTCTACTGATTTTTGAATTATTTCCTTGATTATGTGATGATTTCCTTAGTTAGTATTGACCCCTGTAATTTTTCAATCTCATGCGTAATTCTCTGAACAAATTTTTCGGAATTAAAATTGTACCTCACCCTATTTATGTGCACAAACATGTTGTTAACTACTTGACATATACTTTCCTTATTTGAAATATTCTGTATCCAGTCCTTATTACATGCCACATGATTTTACTATGGTAAAATCAGTCTTGTGATCAATTTCTTTCCTTGTTTAATATGACTTGTATCCGTTTGAACTATGACTCCCTAATTAAAGGGAGTCCACATGAATAACTTCTTATTTTTCCCTTCTGGTTGTGTAATTCATAATCATTGCCCTGTCATAATTTGAAAATAATTCTGGGGCTGGATAGTGAAACGGGAGGGGTAACTATGCATGACTAGCTATTACAAAGGTAGAAACCATGCTTAGGTTTTTATTCCCTATCTGTGCAATAGAGATCCTGTGTAGGTTCATGTGTCCATGCATTAGATATCATGCTACTTAGGATTTATGTGTATTGTATTCAACATCTCATCTACGCTTAGAAATCCTGCCTATAGGATAAATAATAAAAATAAATAAACTGCTATTATGTGAATCTGTCCATGTAAACATGTTCTAAAACTTAATTAGAAGTCCTGCCCTAGGATAAATGAACTGCTATCATGTCTCACCATGCCTACGCACTTAGAGATCCTGTTTCTAGGTAAGTAACATTAACAAGTTGTACTCTTGCTATTCCTGAAACGGTGCATAATGTTGTGATTTTATGTGCATTTAGAAATCTTGTTTAGGTTATTATGCATCATGTTGCATTAGACATCATGCTATAGGATCGTACTCATTTAACTGCACTTAGTCTAAATACATATATCTAAAACAGTCCCATGTTCTAAACAACTGGTAATTAGTCCTTGCACATCTTCAACACCTAGAATTGCATATTATTAGCTATAAACAACCTAGAGTCGTTCATAAATCTGAATAATTGTTGCATGTTATCTTACACCTAGGCAAGCCTTTGGTAATCAACTTAAAAAATAAAACCAGAACTGTCCTTTGTGATTAGTGTTCAACCGTCAGCATGCTTAAAACCAGTAGGCAAGCCTGATTAAGACTTCCTCTCTGAGTTATGCAGTAAATTTGTCTTTGTGTTATCACTTAGATATGATGCTTAGGATATGAAACTGAATATGGACCTTAATTGTGTATGAGACATGCTGTTTATGTGCACTGTTTGTGGAGGTCTTTGAACCGTTTCCTGTTTATGTGCTACCCCCTTTATCTGCAGTTCTACTTGTTCATTATATGCTGCCTTAGCATTTTCACTTTTAAAACCTGAGGGTCTGCATAGCACCTCCTTTAGGATAGAAGTCCTAATTTCCTCTGGGACTGATAGGAAGGGACGGGTAACAGCATGCAATAGAAGTCGAGACCAACACTCGATTTAGTTTCTTTCACAGGGTGGGAAAGGGTAGAATATGGATATGATGACAGGTGCGCTAATACCACGTGTAGCCCCTCTTCGAGGAGTGATTACCGGGTATTGCATTGATGTGATCCATATTATTATAAACCTAGGATACCTTTTATATGCTTAGATTGTAATCCTTTCAAAAGCTAATCTTCTTTACTATTTTCAAACATCTGCATGCTTAAGACTTAAATCCCCTCTTATTTGAGCCTTTATATGTTTGTTTGATAAGCCGTACAAATTCACACAAACCATTTGGCCGGGAACCACACTTGTGGATCCTGAGGGGTTCCTAACACCTTCCCCTTAGGATAATTTCAAGCTCTTACCCAATCTCTAGTTAGTAATGTAGTTGTGATTGAACCCCTTAGGTGCCCTAACACATCGTTAAAATTGTTAGGTGGCGACTCTTCAAAATATGCAAATCCCTTTCCCAAAAGGAACGAGTTATCTCAACCCATGTCATAAACCCCTTTCAACGGGCCCCCGAAAAGAGCGCTCAGGGAAAAAGGGGGGGGCGACAGCATGGCGACTTTGCTGGGGATATCCAAGCTTTTACCATTTCAAATTGTTTTGTGAATTTGTGCCTTTATTTTTGTTTAAATACCTGCACCCTTTCCTCTTCCTTTTACATGCAATTAATTGTTTACTTCATGTATTTACTTTTCCTCAAAGACGAAACTGACATGTCTCTTTGTTTTATTTGTAACTGTTTTAAATCATTACTGTTGTTTTTACCGCTTTCTTTAATGTGCAAATACATGACAACTTGTTTTAGTACTTATTGTTGCATAATCATGATCAACATTCATACTCCACTCGTACCAAACAAAATACTATAGCAACGCTTGATGAGTGGTTGCGCTCTTCCTATATTATTACCCACTAAATTCGAAAAGGCTTATTTGCGGTAAAACTAGTCGATCAGCGGTGCAGTCGACAGTTCTGTGCCTTTCCCCCTTGAGTTGTCCGCTCAAGGGTACCGGTCTAAAACCCCATAGAAACCTTACTTTGTTGCACTGTTGTATGCATCATGGTCAAACCTAGTCGAGCTAAAGTGTCGTCCGCACAATAGCTTTTAAGATAGCCTTATCCAAAAGTCCACCGGGTTTCCCTAAACCCAAATGGACGCCCTCACGTTCTGTGCATTTATTTGGAGAACTAAATGCTTCCTGCTAATTATTGAAGTTAAATAGTCGAGTCCGGTGGGGGTAAGGGCCTAACCTTATTTTCTTTGCAGAACAATGAGGTACGAAGTCCCCTGATTCGGCATGGTCTCCAATATCCACCCAAGACTATTGAGTTGGTGGGAGGATCTGCACTCTAGCGACAAAGCTATCGTCAGGAAACACTCGGGTAATTTACCATCTCTCCTAGAAATCCAGCCTAACAAAAAAAGTTGAGGGAGCTGAAGAAGGATATCTAGCCAGAACCTACCTGCTGCTGGGACTTCGCGAGCTGCGAAAACTGTACAAGGAAAGCAAGAATGCCGAGTCTGGGGAAGGTCCTTCTGGGACCAAGTAGATAGGAGTGTCTTTATTTTTCTCTATCAATGTAATAAGGCCAATGGCCATTAGTGATTTTTATTTTTTGTCTATCGTTTTGGGATTTGTCTATTTTTCTTATCAATAAAATGAGGCATTTAGCATTTTAAGTTCTCCAAATAAATTTGTCGCTAGGCCTACCTCCGGCACCAAGAGGTTCCCAAATTAGGACGCGCTTTACATTTCCGCATTATGTGTTTAAATACCACAATATTCTTTTCATAATCCTCACTGACTTGGTTACCTTTTGTTTTTATTTCTTTTTCTTACTCCCCTCCCCAAAGGTTAGTTCATGCATTCTGGCATCATCAGCCTATCGCACAAGATCCAAGGGCCCTCCACCTACTTCTCCTCCTAGTCCTCCTAAGGGAAAAGAAAAATGCAAAAGTAAGATGGAAGAGTCCAGCGGCACCAGAAAGGAGAATATGATTGAACGGGTAGAGGCCACTGATGGCCGAGATATTCAGGTCCTGCATGAAAACATGTCACCACTTGAACAGAAATTGCTGAAGTTTTAGGAAGAACTCGATCAAGTCTGGAATCTGGCCAACCTATCATTTTCCCTCAACATCCCCGACGTCAACCTTCCAAATGCTCAAAATCCCGCACCTCCACAAAATATCCCAAGACAGCAAAATCATCCCGCACCTCACCATCACGCCACTCCCCCAAAGAACCAAACTCTCCCTACGCAGTGTAATGCTTGCCACACCTCAGATAACACTCCACTACTCATCCCAGAACCTCAAAACCCCACAAAGGACCATTTCCACACCTATAACAATCTCATCTATGTGGAAACCGTGACCCACTCCACTCCGCCTATCTCACAGGCATCTTAGTCTGACGGAAAGGACTTGCTTATCAAGAACCTGGCCGAGGAGCTTAAGAAACTGACCAGCCGAGTCCAGGGTGTTGAAAGAACCAAGTGAATTGAAGGGTTGAATTATGAAGACCTTTGTATACAACGTGATGTCGAACTACCCGAGGGGTACAAACCTCCAAGTTCGAAATGTTTGACGGTACTGGTGATCCGAGAGTCCATATGAGGACCTATTGCGACAAGTTGGTTGGCGTTGGGAAGGATGAAAGAATCCGCATGAAGTTGTTCATGACGAGTTTGAAGGGAGACGCACTATCTTGGTACATCAGCCAAGACCTCAAGAAATGGTCAAACCGGGTAAGCATGTCGTCTGACTTTATGGACAGGTTTAGATTCAACACAGAGAACGCACCAGATGTGTTCTACATTCAAACTTTGTAAAAGAAACCCACATAAACCTTTCGCGAGTATGCTACTCGCTGGAGGTCCAAAGCCGCTAAAGTCAGACCTGCTCTATAGGAAGAGTAGATGAACAAGTTCTTTGTCCGGGCTCAGGACCCACATTATTATGAACGATTAATGATGGTTGAAGGCCACAAGTTCTCCGACATAATCAAATTGGGTGAGCAGATTGAAGAAGGTATTAAAAGCGGCATGGTTACAAATTTTGAAGCCTTGCAAGCCACTAACAAGGCTTTACAGTCCGGTGGTGTGTCTAAGAAGAGAGACGTGGGAGCCGTAATGATTGCACAAAAAGCCAAGTCCCCACTCAAATACCAAACTTATCCAACACCTCCACTCACATACCAGCCAACTTCGAATTACCAAGCACCCTCACCAAACTACCAAGCACCCTCACCGAACTACCAAGCTCCACCGCCCATCTACCAATCTCCACCACCCACATATCAACCTGCTTCGCCCAGATACTCACAATCCGCTCCTGTCTACCACACTTATAATTCCCAGTCATCACATTACCAATCACCCCCTGCACGCCAAAACTTCCTTAGACCTCGTCCCAATTTGATCACAGCCCTCTAAAGCAATACACCACCATAGCCGAGCCCATTGACCAGCTGTATGAGAAGCTCAAAGCTGCTAGTTACGTCACACCTATCCCTTCTGCCACCCCTGAGAACCCTTCTCAGTGGGTTAACCCAAAAAAATCATGTGCATACCATTCCGGCATGAAAGGACACACCATCGAGGAATGCCGCTCTCTGAAGGACAAAATACATGATCTCATTGACAACAAGATTATTATGGAAAAAGACCCCGCTCCAAAGGTCCGCAACAATACTTTTCAAAACCATAAGGGTGGAGGTATCCATATGATTGAAATATAAGATGATTGGGATCCCGAGGGATCAATCGGGTTGATCGCAGAAGGCGATGACCCAAAGAAACCTTCAGTCACTCTCAAACCAATCATAGTCCAGATTCAACCATCTGAGGGCGCTGAGGTGAATATGTCTTTACCATTTGAGTTTGAAGAAGCTCCACCTGTAAAGTCACCAGTGCCAATTGAAGTTGAGTTTGTATCTCCAGAAAATGCACCGCCACCATTTGAGGTCGCAGTCTTGCCACCCCGAACATACATTCTGTTTGAAGTAAGGATGGCCGCACCAATTCCGGTGGCAATGTCAACCACGCCACCCTTCTATTCAAATGTTATCCCTTGGGACTATACAGCCGAGGTGAGAAGGAAAGGCAAGGCCAGGTCTGAGGAGGCTGTCGCAGCACAGGGTATGACGAGAACTGGTAGGGTCTACACCCCTGAGCATCTAGCTGAATCAAGAAAGCATGTTGCCAACCAGCCTCCCCTTATCGAAATAGGTCCCGATGACCTTTGGAGAAAGGTACAGGCTAAGGAGTATTCAGTCATCGACCATCTGAACAAGACACCGGCACAGATATCTGTCGTCTCTTTGCTACAGAATTCTGAAACACACAGAAATGCTTTGTTGAAAGTGTTGAGTGAAGAATATGTGCCAAACAACATCATTAGCGGGGAATGGCCAATATGGTAGGCCAGGTACTGGAAAGTCACAATATCACTTTTCAGGAGGACGATCTACCACCTGAAGGATTAGGGCACAACAAAGTGTTGCACATCACCGTGCAATGCGAAGATCATTTCATCGCAATGATCTTGATCGATGGAGGTTCTAGTCTTAACATATGTCCGTTGATAACACTCAAGAAATTGGGTAAAGGGCTACATGAGATAAGGGATGGAGAGATCAATGTGAAAGCCTTTGATGGTTCTCAGAGGTCCACCATAAGGGAGATCAGTCTATGTCTGCAGATGGGACCGACTTGGTTCGAAGTGGATTTCCAGGTGATAGATGTGCCAGCATCCTACAACCTATTGTAGGGACGACCCTGGATTCATACTGCTGGGGCCGTAGTGTCAACACTACATCAGGCGGTAAAATTCGAGTGAAACCACCAAGAGGTGATTATTCATGGTGATAGTAGCAACCCTATTTATAGTCGTCAAACTATTCCAGTGATTGACGGAAAAAGGAAGATAGGCGGGGGAACTTACCATCACATTGAGCGGGTCAATGCTATCAACAAGGACAAGTGGTGGGATAGCAAGATTGAGAGCATCCTGAACTGGAAAGGATATGATCCAGGCAAAGGGCTCGGTAAGAACCTCCAAGGGATCACGAAGCCTATAAAGCTCAAGAAACATGGTACCACTTTCGGTCTGGGGTATGAGTACACTTGGCAGGAATTCAACGATTGGTCGCCACCTTGGTGCGGTCCCTATTACCCTTTGGAGCAGCCGATACCTCATCTTGAGCAGACTTTCAAGCAGGCCGACATTATTTACGGATCAGACGAAGAAGAAGCACTTGCAGCAATGAGGAGTTTGTTCCTAGAGGACAAGGATATGGATTGCTATTTGTTCTCGAGGAGGAGGAGGAGGAAGGCCCTTCCATACAGACTGTAAGCAAGGGGACATATCTCAAGAACTGTTCTATCAATACGACCAAAGCCCGACGAGCCTCGGGGTAGAAAGGCTAAAACAAGCATTATTTACTGTTTTATTTACTAAATGATTTTCCTTTTCCTGCATTTTTCAATTTCTGCAATAAGATCTTCAATGTTCAAAACAGTTATTCAATTCATCAAAGCATCTTCTAAATTTCTCTTACGAATCCGATATTTATTGTTATTGTTTTCTCTCGTTACTTTATTTATACAGCATTACTATTACTTGTCTTGATGAACCGATGACTGTGACATGCAATGAGACAACGCAGAAAACGGACACTGATTCAGACGAAGACGACATACCTGACAAGATTGTCAAAGAAGTTGAGAACTTTGAGAACAGACCTAAGTCCAACCAGGACGAGACAGAAAACATCAAGAAGATACTAAGGAAGATGATAGAAAGGCAAAATCAGTGGCATGAAAAGTTATCATTCTCTTTATTGGGATACCGCACCACTATCCGCACATCAACATGGAAACTCCCTATATGCTAGTTTATGGTACAGAGGCTATTATTCATGCCGAAGTGGAGATTCTATCTCTAATAATTATACAGGAAGCTAAGCTCAGCGATGCAGAGTGGGTAAGGAGCCGTTATGAGAAACTAGCCTCATAAATCGGAAGAGAATGAATGCAGTATGTCATGGTCAACTATATCAGAACAGAATGGCCAGGGCCTTCAACAAGAAAGTCAAGCCGAAACGATTCACACCAGGGCAGCTGGTGTTAAAGAAAATCTTTTTGAATCAAGATGAAGACAAGGGGAAGTTCTCTCCCAACTGGGAAGGTCCGTACATGGTTCATAGAGTGCTGACAGGAGGAGCACTCATACTTGCAGAAATGGACGGAGAAGTTTGGCCGAAACCGATAAATTCAGATACAGTCAAGCGCTACTATGTGTAATCTTTATGCTTTCTCAGTGATGTAAATTGAACTACGCCTGACCTGATTCCCGTTTAAGAGGGGATACGTAGGCAGCATTATGTGTTCGGTCACAATTCAATAAAAATCTATTTTTCCCCGCAATTGGAAAAAATGGGGCAGAATTTTGAGGAGGACCCTCAAAATTCTGAAGCGAGCAGCAGTCCACAAGCATTCACCCAGCCAACTGGCACAGAATTTTAAGGAGGACCTCAAAATTCTGAAGCAAGTTCAGCCAATCGCCGCACGAGCAGCAGTTAGAGGCGTCCACCTAGCAAACTGGGGCAGAATTTTTGAAGAGGACCCTCAAAATTCCGCAGTAGGATAGGTTGCAATGTCTCGAGCCGTGTCATGTCGTCGGTTCATCTAAAACTATTTTAGATTATATATTATACTTTTACAAAATCATGCAGATTTATTTTTCCTGAAGTTTCTTGTTTAGCGAACTCTACCCCAATGATACAGACAGTATCATCATCATCAAGCAAACGAGCCAAGCAGAGCCAGCAGGAATACGATCTAACCTTCTCCATTTACAAAACTCATGATCTTTCTTTGGATGCAGGCACAAAATTGCAAAAGCCCCAGAACATATTATCCGCTCAAAGGACAGACATCGTTCCTCAAACTCGTCATGCCAACATTTATTATCAGCACAAGCGATGCTTCATTATCACAATGATCTACCGCAATTTAACACCAGCTAAGAATTTCTGTTGTCCTTTCTTTAATCTTACATAAGGCTACCATTCTGCCTTCCGAGACTAAACGATGTCTCTATCTGCATTCGCATCTTGCATAAGGCTACCTTTCTGCCTTCAGAGGTTAAACGCTACCTCCATCTGCATTCGCATCTTGCATAAGGCTACTGTTGCGCCTCTTTTTTCCTCGCGGAGATCGGGTTTATGACATTGGTTGGGACAACTCGTTCCTTTTGGGAAAGGGGTTTGCATATTTTGAAGAGTCGCCACCTAACGATTTTAACAGTACGCTAGGGCACCTAAGGGGTTCAATTACAACTACGTTACTAACCAGAGATTTGGGTAAGGGCTTGAAATTATCCTAAGGGGAAGGTGTTAGGCACCCCTCAGGATCCACAAGTTTGGTTCCCGTCCAAATGGTTTCGTGAATTTGTACAATTAGCAAATAACAAGTAAAGGCTCAAATAAGAGGGGATTTAAGTCTTAAGAATGTAGATGTTTAGAAAACAGTAAGAACATTAGCTTTCGAAAAGGATTACGAGCTAAGCATATAAAAGGTGTCCTAGGTTTATAATAATATGGATCACATCAATGCAATACCCGGTAATCACTCCTTGAAGAGGGGCTACACGTGGCATTAGCGCACCGGTCATCATATCCATATTCTACCCCTCCCACCTCATAAGATTATTAAAAACGAGTGTCGGACTCGACCTCTATTGCATACTGTTACCCGTCCCTTCCTATCAGTCTCGGAGGAAATTAGGACTCCTATCCTAAAGGGAGGTGCTAGGCAGACCCTCAGGTTTTAAAGGTAAAATTCTAGGGCGACAGATAACAAACAAGTAGGACTGTAGATAAAGGAAAGAAGATGAAAGCTCAAGTATTCCTCCACACACAGTACACATAAGCAGCATGTCTCATACACAACTAAAGTCCATATTAATTTAGAATCATAAAGCATGGTATCTAGGTGATAACACAAAGACAGATTTATTGCATAACTCATAGAGGAAGTCTTAATCAGGCTTACCTACTGGTTTTAAGCATGGTGACAGTTAAACATGATCACAAAGACAGTTCTGATTTTATTCTTTCTAAGTTAATTACCTAAGGCTTGATTTGGTGTAGGATAACATGCAACGGTTATTCAGATTGGTTAATGACTCTAGGTTGTTTATAGCTAATAACATGTGATTCTAGGTGTTGAAGATGTACAAAGACTAATTACCAATTATTTAGAACATGGAGTTGTTTTAGGTAGCTGTATTTAGACTAAATGCAGTTACATAGATACAATCCTATGGCATGATATCTAATGCAGCATGATGCATAATAACTTAAATGGGATTTCTAAATGCACATAGAATCATAGCATTATGCACAGTTTCGGGAATAGCATAGGTGACAGATTTTTAATGGTTATTTACCTAGAACAGGATCTCTACGTGTATAGCATGAACATGATTGCAGTTTATTTATCCTAGGATAGTACTTCTAGTGATGTTTCAGAACATGGGCAGAATCACACAATAACAACTTATTTTATTATTTATCCTATAGCAGGATTTCTAAGCGTAGATGAGATGTTGAATACACATAGATCCTAAGTATCATGATATTTAATGCATGGCATGGTGTACCTAAACATGGCTGCTATTGCGCATAGAGAGAAAATAAACCTAGAAACATGGTCTATACCCTTAATTATACTACATCATGCATATCACCCACCCCTTTTCACTATCCGACCCCAGAGTTGCTTACAATTAATTATTACAGGCCATCGAATACGAATTACACAACTGAAATAGAAGGAAAATAAGAAGTTAACTATAGGGAGCCTACAGAATAGGCTCAAGTCTCCAGGTCCTCAATGCCAGGTATTATTTCACAACCTTCTCATAATTCGGGTGTGTAAGAGTTCCCTAAGGACCTCAAGGGCTCCCGGGAAGTGCTCAAACCCAGATTTCATAGCCAAAAATAGAGTAAGTGCAGTGTGGAATGGCCAGCCTCTGTGTGTCAAAGTTCAGAGGGAGCTCAAGGGGTCCCAAGGCAATGCTCACACAGAAGGGGCAGAACCTAGACCTCTAAGAGTATATGTGAGAGTGCTTTTTATTTTTAAAAGGCTTAAGTAAGAAAACAGTTTTGAGAAAGGATAAGTAAGAAAACAGTTTTGAAGAGGGAAACTTGATTGGAATAGAAGTTCAACATCACACAAAGGACCAGGGATAGTCCAACAATCACAAACAGGAGTAATGGGATTTGAGGGACAAATACGGGGCATGTAAGGGCAAACATGTAGCAGGCAGAAACACATATAGACATGCAATCAGAAACTCCTAAGGGTTCAGAGGATCAAGGGTACAGTAAAGTACTGGATTAGATTAATACCAAACAACTAAGGCCATGATTAAACTAATGTACCAATCATAGGCATGGGGATTCACCTAAGAAACAGGTGCTAAGTATACAGAAACATGCTGGTCATAGACAAGTAAGGCATAAACTTAACAGGCAGAGGGGAGTTTAGGATCCTAGTTACATATTGAACAACAGAATGATAAGTAAAAGCACATTAGAAACACAATGAATTGCAACAGTAATACAAACATGTTGGTTTGAGGGCTGAAATCTGAATTAGAACATACCAGTGAAATGAAGAAAGAAGTAACACAAACAGGAAGTAGGAGATGCACAATAGTTAGCCTTGGCTGTCTAACTTAGAATAGTAGTAACTAGCACAGAAGAGAGAGAGAGCAGAGAGTTTTTTTTAATTGTGAGAGAGAGAGAGAGAGAGAGAGTTGAACAGATTAGTTCGTGTCCTTTCAAAAATAAGAGGTCGGGGTATATATAGCTTTTAAAATAGTATTAAATAAGGCGCAGATCAAAGTGAGGCAGCAATTAAAGGAATCAGAATCAATCAATTTAAGTACTTCCTTTTAACTTTCAAACGGTAAGAACAGGTAATCAATAAGGAAGCAAATCAACATATGATTGGAACATAACAAATAAGGAAATACTTCAAAATAGTGTAAGTATAGAGCTGGTAATTAGGCTAGGTTCATAGAGTCCTAATTAAGGAAACAAATGTTGAGAATCAGTTGACAGCATAATTAACCAAAAATGAGGCAAGAGAATGTTTTAAAGATTGAAATAAGTCGAGAATAGAGGATACCAATCACAGGGAATCAGGGATTCCGCTAGAAGGCAATATTAACCAAAGGAAAGTATTGCAATTGAACGGAGAAAGTATAGCCTAAGCAAGAATAGGCAAAGTAGGGTAAGAGAATCACATAAATCAGGGATTTAAGTTAGAACATAGTAAAATGATTAAAGGAAATAACAGAGTAAACATGATACGAGTAGAGGACACAAAGATCAGAAACCCTAATAAACAAAATATGGTAAAGTCACAGAAGAGCTCAGAACATTCGTGGGAAACATGTACACATACAGATTAAACGAACAAAATCATCAAAACAGACTCAGAATCCTAAGATTAAGGCAAAGCCACTTAGGGTTTCCAACATAGCAAGTCAGATGAAGGGAAAAACACAAATAAATCGTGCAAACATAGTAGAAATTATAGAATAATACTTAAAATCGGAAAGAAAATCATTCTTTTTTTAGAAAGGTGTTAAGAAACCCTAGCTTAAAGATTAAGAGTCATTTTTAAAGAAAACTCGGAATCTTTAAGGAAAATAGAAAAAATAACTCAGAATACGTCCAAATCTATCATAGAAATCGAGAGCCAACAGTTAGGGTTTTAGTGAGATAACCCAAAAAGAGAGAAAATCGGCTCAGAAACCATAGGTTTTGGCCGGAGATGGGAAGATCTTTCTCGGACAGGACAAGGGTGGCCTGAGAAGGCATGAACAATCATGGGGTGAGGTGAACCGCTTCAGGATCTCCTAAGGAACTCCGGACAGTGATACCTGGTGTAGGAGGGAGTCATGAAGCTAAGAGGAGTGAGGACCCACGGTTTCCGGCAAGAGAGGTAGCCGGAGAAGACGAGCCATCTTCATCGGAGAAGAAGAGACTGGAAGTCTCTGGAAGAGACTAGAGAGAGAGAATTAGAGAGATGAGGGGCCGGTGAGAATGAGAGGGGTCGGGGGGGTTAGTCTAGGTTAATTAAGGCAATAAAAATCTGGGTCGTTGATCTAATTTGATCAACGACTCAGATTGGTTTGGGGGTGGGCCGGGTATGATATGGTATTGGGCTTGGGGGGTCTTGGCTAGTTTAATTAGGTGGGTTTGGGTTTAATTGGGGCTAGAATTTAAATAAAATGTGGCTAGCTGTTAAATACTCAATTAAAATGTTAAATGCTCAATTAAAATTAGTTAAAATAACTAATAATCATAAGAATGAAATTGGTGATTAAGAAATAAAATAAAAATGGTTAATCAGTATTAAAAAATATAAATGACCAATTATTGGATAGAAATAGCATAAAATATATGGTTAGGCTATAATTGCAAAATTATTGCAACTATAGCCAATAGGTGCCAATTTGACCGATCGTGAAATAATTTGATCTTAACAAGGCCAAAAATAATGTATTAAGTCAAGAGATGTCTTTGAAATAATTTGTAATGCAATTTACAATTAATTATTAGAGATAAAAAATACTGGATAAATTAGAAATAAATTTATAAAAATATGAGAAAATTATGGGAAAATACCAATTGTTATAAAAAGTGATTTTGAAGGTATATATGCAAATTTAAAAAATAATTTGAGGAAAAATTGTGTATCAACAACTATCATTCTGCCTTCCGAGGTTAAACGCTACCTGCATCTGCATTCGCATCTTGCATAAGGCTACCTTTCTGCCTTCCGAGGTTAAATGCTACCTCCATCTACATTCGCATCTTGCATAAGGCTACCTTTATGCCTTCCGGGGTTAAACGTTGTCTCCATCTGCATTCACATATTGCATAAGGCTACCATTCTGCCTTCCGAGGTTAAACGCTACCTCCATCTGCATTCGCATCTTGCATAAGGCTACCATTCTTCCTTCCGAGGTTAAACGCTACCTCCATCTGCATTCGCATATTGCATAAGGCTACCATTCTGCCTTCCGAGGCTAAATGCTGCCTCTCATTTACTTCTCAAAAGCAACCAATGTCTATAGCATTATTTACTGCGCTTTCCTTTTGGGCTAAGCTCTGACCCTTTAATTCGCAAGACTAAGCTCTGTCTTGTCAGCATCATACTATTGCATCTTCATGGGCTGAAATATCGCCAACTTATCCAAATGTGTCATCGTTCGGAGGCACCATCTTCATGGCCCGAGAACATCATGCCATGGCCTGAGGATCTCTTTTATCAGTTTGCATATCATTATTCAAAGGCATCATGGTTTGAAGGCACCATCTTCATGGCCCGAGAACATCATTTCATGGCCTGCGAATCCTGCATCAAGCAATTCATGGCCCAGGACATCATGGTCTAAAGACGTCATCCTTAACCGTCCAAAGACAGCATTCATAGTCCAACAGAAATTTGAATCATGTTTAAATTATACATGATATTTTTGTATTACTCATTTGCAGGTAACCCGGCGAGAAACAGTTGTCCCGGCAGGAGCGATCCCGCTCCAGTTCTCCTAATTACCCTGTAAGTCGTTCATTCAATCAGTCTTATATGTTGCGTCCGTTCTTATAAAAGCTCTATCGGTATGCTTCGCCGATGGCTCCTGAACTACATGCAGAATGATTCCTGTAAAACCAGGGATATGTAGGCAGCTCAGAAACCAGGGTGCGGCCTGAACCTTTCAAGATATTTCTACTCGGTCAAAATTGGCCATCATATCTTTACCCGATAACTCTTTCATCCTTCCTGGGTAAAGAGGGGCAGCTGTTGATACCCAATTTTTCCTCAAACTATTTTAGAATTTGCATATATACCTTTAAAATCACTCTTTATAATAACTGATATTTTTCCGTAATTTTTCATATTTTTATTAAATTCTTTTCCAATTTATTCAGTATTTTTATATTCAACAATTATTCATAAATTGTATTATAAATAATTTCAAAAGATTTCCCAGCTCAATATATCATTTTTAATCCTATTAGGATTTAATTATTTCACAAATTAGTCGATTTGGCATTATTTGGCCATAATTACAATAAATTTGCTACTATAGCCTAGTTATACATTTTATACTATTTTAATTCAATAATTAGCCATTTTATCTTTTAAACACTAGTTAATTACCTTAATTTCATCTATCTAGCATTAATTTAATTTTATGTAATTATTAGCTATTTTTTATTAATTATTTATCTATTTAATTAGGTATTTAACAATTAGCCCTTTCCTATTTAAATTATAGCCTAATTTAATTTAACCCAACCCAATTGAAACCAGCCAAATTACATAGCCCAATACCCAAGCCCAAACCTAAATCTACCCGACCCAACGTCTGAACAAACCCTGGCCGTTGATCAAACTTGATCAACGGCCCAAAAACGACCTTCCTTAATTAAACCTAAACCTACCCCCCCCCCCCCCCCCCACCGACCTCTCATTTTCTCACTGATCTCTCATCTTTCTACTCTCTCTCTCTATCTCTCTAAGTCTCTTCTAGAGACTTCCTGTCCCTATGGCTCCGATGAACCTCTTTGTCTTCTCCGGCCGTCTCTTTGCTGGAGACCATGAAGCCCTCATCATCCTCCTGCCTACTATGGTTCCTTCATTCCGGTAATGCTATCCCTAAGGTCCTCAAAGGACGAGTACCAATCTCCTCACACCTATGGTCTGTTTCTACTTGCTTCAGGCCTCCAAGGCTCGATTATGAGTAAGATCTTTCCATCTTTGGCCCAAACCTATGGGTTTCTAGCCCGGTATCTTCATCTCTGGTTCACCCTTCAAACCCTAACTTCTGAATCTTCTGATTCCTTTATATATGTGGTAGATCTATGCGTACTATGAGGTTTTCCTATGTTTTCTTTAAAGAATCTGCCATCTCTTGAACGATTTCCTCATTTTTCATACTAGGGTTTCAAAACTTTTTTTTGCAAAATGATTTCTTTGGATTTTCAACAATTACTTTACGATTTTTGAGCATGTTTAAACGTCATCTGAGTCTTTTCTTTTGTTTTAGCCATTTTAGTTAAGAAACCTAATACTTCTAGGTTCAATTTGAAGGTTTGAATCTGTTTGTGATGTTGTTTGCATGAACTTTCTAGATTCTTTATGAATGCCCTATGTGTTCTATGCTTCTTGCCCTGATTTGTTGTTAAGGTTTTTTTGAATCTCTACTGCCCTTTTAGCTACTTGCTTAGGGTTTCTCTCACTTTTTTTCAACACATGCTATTTATCGACTAGTAAGTCTGATTATTCGTTTTATTGATTACCGGTTCTGAGAATTTCTCGTAAACCTGTAATATCTTCCTTCAATCTGTGACTCCGTGTATTCTCCTGATAGCTCTCTACTAAAATTTTGAATTATTTCCTTGATCGTGTGATGATTTCCTTAGTTAGCATTAACCCCTGTAATTTTTCAATCTCATGCGTAATTCTCTGAACCAATTTTTCGGAATTAAAATTGTACCCCACCATATTTATGTGCACAAACATGTTGTTAACTACTTGACATATACTTTCCTTATTTGAAATATTCTGTATCCAGTCCTTATTACATGCCACATGCTTTTACTATGGTAAAATCAGTCTTGTGATTAATTCATTTCCTTGTTTAATATGACTTGTATCCGTTTGAACTATGACTCCCTAATTAAAGGGAGTCCGGTTCTTTAATTGATCCTGATTGAGGTTCTTCCTAAAACTCTGCTAAATTATTGTTTCCTACCTTATTTCTTTGGCATGTTTAAGACTATAAATGCCTCTACTCTCATTAGCATAAAAACGAACATAAACCTTGTTCTATTCTCTCTTGCTCACACACACACAATCTATTATTCTTCCCTCGATTTTTTGTTATTGCTAGTCGTCTGGAAGCCAAGACTAGCTATTCTTCTTGCCTCTTATTCTGTATTTACTGTCTTCAACTGGTATGTTTCCAGTTTATATTTAAAGTCCCCAAAACAACATGTTTCTTTGGTTATTACGATGCATCCTGCTTCTGGTTTCCTTTTACTTATGGTTATGTTGTCCTACTTGCAACTAGTTTCACATATTATGTTGTTTGGTTCTGGGTATCTCCTCCCTTATAGCCTCAGCATGCAATCCCTAGGATACTATAATTGCTTTGTATGTTACTTAACATGTGTTTCGTAAACCTATGTGTAATTATGTTCTACCCTCTCCCAATACTCCCTCGAATCTGATTATGTTTAGATCTTGGCATGAATTCTTGGTGACTAACTGTGTTGTTGACTGGTCAGACTCAATACTAGTCTGTGACACTCTAATACTTCTCTAATGCTAATCTNGGGTTTTGCTACTTTCCAAAGATGTTTACATTATATTCAAGTTGTTTCATTACTCATCAAAACCTTTTCAGAAAACTTCTTTATTTACTGAATCAATCCAGTGTTGTTTTGTGTCAAAACATTTTCAAATCTATCTCCTGCACTTCACTTGATTCCTAGACCTTTAAGTTCTGCCCCCTCAGTGTGAGCACTGCTTTGGGACCTTGAGTTCCCTCTGAACTCTGACACACTGAGGCTAGTATTTCCACACTACACATGTTTAACTCCTGGTTGACTAGGTCTGGGTGTGAGCATTGCCCGGCAGCACTTAAGGTCCTTAGGGAACTTTGACACACCCGGACTGTGTAAAGGCTATGGATACCATATGGAAACGAGGTTTAGAGGATTTGGGACTAATTGAAGGCTCCCTATAGAATAACTTCTTATTTTTCACTTCTGGTTGTGCAATTCATAATCCTTGGCCTGTAACAATTTGAAAATAATTCTGGGGCTGGATAGTGAAACGGGAGGGGTAACTATGCATGCCTAGCTATTACAAGGGTAAAAATCATGCTTAGGTTTTTATTCCCCATCTATGCAATATAGATCATGTGTAGGTTCATGTGTCCATGCATTAGATATCATGCTACTTAGGATTTATGTGTATTGTATTCAGCATCTCATCTACGCTTAGAAATCCTGCCTATAGGATAAATAATAACAATAAAATAAACTGCTATTACGTGATTCTGTCCATGTAAACATGTTCTGAAACATCATTAGAAGTCATGTCCTAGGATAAATAAACTGCAATCATGTCTCACCATGCCTGCGCACTTAGAGATCATGTTTCTAGGTAAGTAACATTAACAAGTTGTGCTCTTGCCATTCCTGAAACGACGCATAATGTTGTGACTCATGTTGCATTAGACATCATGCTATAGGATCGCACTCATTTAACTGCACTTAGTCTAAATACAGATATCTAAAATAGTCCCCTATTCTAAACAACTGGTAATTAGTCCTTGCACATCTTCAACACCTAGAATTGCATGTTATTAGCTATAAACAANCACCATGCCTGCGCACTTAGAGATCATGTTTCTAGGTAAGTAACATTAACAAGTTGTGCTCTTGCCATTCCTGAAACGACGCATAATGTTGTGACTCATGTTGCATTAGACATCATGCTATAGGATCGCACTCATTTAACTGCACTTAGTCTAAATACAGATATCTAAAATAGTCCCCTATTCTAAACAACTGGTAATTAGTCCTTGCACATCTTCAACACCTAGAATTGCATATTATTAGCTATAAACAACCTAGAGTCGTTAACAAATCTGAATAAATGTTGCATGTTATCTTAAACCTTAGCAAGTCTTAGGTAATCAACTTAAAAAATAAAACCAGAATTGTCCTTTGTGATTACTGTTCAACTGTCAGCATGCTTAAAACCAGTAGGCAAGCCTGATTAAGACTTCCTCTCTGATTTATGCAATAAATCTGTCTTTGTGTTATCACTTAGATATCATGCTTAGGATCTGAACCTGAATATGAACCTTAATTGTGTATGAGACATACTGTTTATGTGCACTGTTTGTGGAGGTCTTTGAGCCCTTTCCTGTTTAAGTGCTACCCCCTTTATCTGCAATTCTACTTGTTCATTATATGTCGCCTTAGCATTTTCACCTTTAAAACCTGAGGGTATGCCTAGCACGTCCTTTAGGATAGAAGTCCTAATTTCCTCCGGGACTGATAGGAAGGGACGGGTAACAACATGCAATAGAGGTCAAGACCAACACTCGATTTAGTTGCTTTCACAGGATGGGAAAGGGTAGAATATGGATATGATGACCGGTGCGCTAATACCACGTGTAGCCCCTCTTCGAGGAGTGACTACTGGGTATTGCATTGATGAGATCCATATTATTATAAACCTAGGATACCTTTTATATGCTTAGATTGTAATCCTTTCAAAAGCTAATCTTCTTTACTATTTTCAAACATCTGCATGCCTAAGACTTAAATCCCCTCTTATTTGAGCCTTTATTTGTTTGTTTGCTAAGCCGTACAAATTCACAGAAATTATTTGGCCGGGAACCACACTTGTGGATCCTGAGGGGTGCCTAACACCTTCCTCTTAGAATAATTTCAAGCCCTTACCCAATCTCTAGTTAGTAATGTAGTTATGATTGAACCTCTTAGGTGCCCTAACGCACCGTTAAAATCGTTAGGTGGCGACTCTTCAAAATATGCAAATCCCTTTCCCAAAAGGAACAAGTTGTCTCAACCCATGTCATAAACCCCTTTCAACCGGACCTCCGAAAGGAGCGCTCGGGGAAAAAGGGGGGCGCGACAAATAGCAACCAATATTCTAAAATTACGCCCGTAGACCTAGTCACTGTCCACCATGAATCCCAAATCACTTTAACTTTCCTCAAGGCGTGCAGCTATCCTACCACAGAACCCATATGCCACTCTGCGCCACTCCCACTTTGGTCAAACCCTCTTCTTTAAGAGACTACTTGAGTTATGCTTCTTACACAAGGCCTTCTAGAAGTTTATCCACCGCAAGACACCTCCCACATGTCCTTTATCATCCTTTGCTGCCCAGTTGTTGCCTTAAGTAAAAATCCATCTCTGTAGCACTTGAACCAATAGATCGCTACCAACTTTAAACCCCTCTGAAGGTCATCTTCCTTGAGCCGTCAACATTAGATATACCTATTTAAATTCTGAAATTGCTACACTCTGCTGTCTCTGACAACCGCTTCTCCGACACCATCTCACACTACTCTGCCCCGAAGGCAAATTGATGAAGATCATGACACCGGCGAACCTTAACGCGTTCAACATGGACGACGACACCACATCACAGATGAAAATCCCAGCACGCTCGAAAATACCAAGTCCCGTTATTCCATCAACCCAAACCTGAACATTTATAGTCTGATTGCCTTTCCTCCGCCGGAAATAAAATACCAAATCTCTAAATCATGCACTGAGTTCCAATTCATTCACTACCTCGATGGATAGACAAGCATCCTACCATTACACAAAACGTTGTGTGATACCAACGCACGAATCGTCATAACAATAAATGCCAATTCTCAAACCCTTAGGTAATACTGATACTGAGATGAAACGACATAACGGCCTTCCACAAGGCGACAACAATATCCCAAAGCAAAGACGTAGGGAGAAACATATTGCACCACATATGTAGTATCATTTAAATTCATCGATTCCCAATTTATAACAAGTGTTTCACGTCGCGTAAGATTGAATAGAAAGGAAATGAAGGCATAAGCCTCGAAGGAAGCAAATCGCACGATGAGGAATCAAGAAGGGAAGTGCTCCTAACAGCTCTGTAGCCTCTCGAAGATAAGTAGACGCCTTTGTACCGATCCGCAAGACTCTACTAGACTCGCTCATGACGCGTGAGACCCAAGTGAACCTAGTGCTCTGATACCATGTTGTCACGACCCAAAAATCATTAAGGTCGTAATGACGCCGGACACCACTGTCAGGCAAGCCAATAATATATACTTAATACGGTTCTCAATTTATTATTTTTGAAATCATATTTTTCCTTCGATTTAAATAGTAATGCATGGGGATTTTCAAAGTAAATAATAGTTTTAACAATTTCAATGCTGAACAACCTATATTTATCCCAAAAATGGTGTCATAAGTGCATGACATTAACTAGGAAAATAAAATAAAATATAACAATTGTCCAAAATACAAATTGGACACGAAAATATAAATACTCTGAAGGAGACTCTACTGGCTCGGGGTCGACAAATGGAGTGTAGCTCACCTAGGTCCCCGCATGTATGCACGTCTCTGCTCTCACGGGGCCTTTAGACATATACGTACCTGTACAAAAATGTGCAGCAAGTGTAGTATGAGTACGTAAGCAACGTGTACCCAGTAAGTATCTAGCCTAACCCTAGAGAAGTAGTGACGAGGGGTAGACATCGACACTCACTAGTGGTCCAACAACATATGGTACAGTAAAGAGATAAGCAAGTATTAGGCATAGTACCTAAATGAAATAAACAAGTATAAATCACGTGGTACAAATCCCCCTCTTCACGAGGAACTCAAGCTCTTTATTAGAAAGTCCCTCCTTAACCGGAGCATATATATAGATATAGGGGATCTCATCGAGTCACTTACCATAATTCAGATCTGGGAACGTACATATACACTGGCTTCTTGCCAAGTTTTACGCACGATTTCATGAGGATATGATATAGGAAATGTCAAGGCGTACGGTCTGATCCAACATAATAATCAAAATGTACATTGTCGATGGTCGAACAAATCGAACCATATGATAAATCAATTAACCTGCCGAGAGTGTGGTACATAAATCATGCCGAGGCAAATGGCCTGATCCCATAGGAAGTGAAATACATAATCCTGCTGAGGCGAACGATCCGGCCCCATTAGAATAAGAAGTTTTGATGGGTCATTTACCCCTCCCACAAATAAATGTGTGAGTTGAAATATCTTTAATGAAAACCTTTCAATGAAACACACACACACACACACACACACACACACACACACACACACACACACACACATATATATATATATATATATATCGGAGACATGCCTTAAGAGGAAGAATATTATCCGATGGCTAATTATGAACCCGTGAGGTCTCTACAATAGCAAGTCTAGTCTCAAATATAATGTAAAGTAGGGGAATTGATAAACGAGAGACTACCCAAACATTACAGCTACAACATGATGTGAACCTAGTGTACCCGAACAATAACATGAATGTATCTACGTACGGGCTCTCGTCACCTCGCACGCACGCAGCCCCCACAACAAGTAGCACACAATCAAATATATATCACCTAGGGGTGATTTTCCCCTCACAGAGTTAGACAGGAGACTTACCTCGTCTCAAAGATCACTTTTCGGTTCAAAATTGTGCTTGCAAATCTTCAACTCGGAGCCAAACGACCCGAAGCTAGTAAAATGATATAGAAAATAGTCAATACATGCTCAAGAGCTCATATCCTAACCATTAATGTGATTTTCTAACCCAATTTGAAGAATCCCTAAAATTCACCCCAGGGCCCACGTGCCCGGATTCCAGAAATTTTTAAAGATAAACTTCACTCATAACACCATGAACTCAAATATATAATAGTTCCATGTCCAATTTCGTGGTCAAAATCCAAAAATATCATTTTTAGGTTTTTCTTCAAAATTCCAAATTTCTAAAAATTTTCATATCTAAATCTATATATAAACCTTGTATTTAAAGCACAACTAGAAGAAATCACTTACCTCTTGATGATGATGGAACCCCCTCTTAAAATTCTCTCAAAAATCGCCGAGGTCCAAGTGGGAAATGAGGGAAATGAGCTAAGTCTCGGAATACAAGCCCATGGCTCCAGTCGCAGATGTCACATTTGCGACAGGGGGTTCACAAATGCAACGAAAGCATAGCAAATGCGACCCTTGACAGACATGGCCTCCATCGCAAATGCGATACAGAGTCCGCAAATGCGAGCTCTTCAGGCTTCACAAATGCGATCCCTTCCCTCAGCAGCCCTGCTTCGCAAATGCGAACACTTTTTCACAAATGCGATGGTCGCATTTGCGACTAATATATCGCAAATGCGATCACACCAGAACCAACAATCTAACTTCTTCACAAAACACTCTGAAGCTACTCCGAAACTCACCCGAGCCCCCGGGGCTCCAAACCAAACACCCACACAAGTCTAAAAATATAATACGAGCTTTCTTGAGGCCTCAAATCATATCAAACAACATCAAAATCATGAATAGCATACTAATTCAAGCTTAATGAACTTTAGAACTTCAACTTCTACATTCGATGCTGAAATCCATAAAATCACGTCCGTTTGAACTTAAATTTTGCACACAAGTCACATTTGATATCACGGACCTACTCTAACTCCTGAAATCGGAATCCAACCCTGATATCGAAAAGTCCACTCCCTGTCAAACTTCTCAAAAACCTTCAAATTTCTAACTTTCCCCAAATGACCCTGAAATGACCTACCGGCCTTCAAATCCACTATTGGACGCGCTCCCATGACCAGAATCACCATACGGAGCTATTCCCGGACTCGGAATACCAAACGGACATCGATAACATTGAAATGCACTTCAACCCAACTTATGAAATTCTCTCAAGATGCCAACTTCTAGTGTAGGCGCCGAAATGCTCATGGATCATCCACAACCCGATCCTGATATACGCTCAAGTCCAAAATCATCATACGAACCTGTTAGAACCTTCAAATCTCGATTCCGAGGTCGTTTACTCAAAATCAAACTTTAGTCAATTTCTCCAACTTAAGGTTTCTGAAATTAGAATTCTCCTTTCAAATCAACTTCGAACTTCCCGAAATTCAATTTCGAACCACGCACACAAGTCATAATACCTGAAGTGGATCTGCTCAAGGCCCCAAACCGCCAAATGACACGCTAGAGCTCAAAACGACCGGTCGAATCGTTACATTTATCTAGACAAAGAATACAATAGTTAGCCAAAAATAAGAAAATTATATTCATTTGTTAAAGGGGCCCAAACCAAAAGATGCTCTAACAAACATGTCAAACTGCTAACTACATGAAAACAAAAGGAAAAAAAAACTAAAAACCGATCATAGAGGGAACAGGGCAAGGGACTCACTAAGGACAAACTAGGAAACCTAAGAGGATTGAGAACTAGATTCTTCGATGGAAGATGATTCTCCGTGAATAAGCCCTTGAAGCTTATCAACCCTAGCAGTAGAGGCCTCCTGCTCTTTCTTTATCTCCTCATTCAGCCTCCTGTTTTCTTCCTTCAATGAGGTAATTTCTTCTTTTCTTCATTGGCAGCAGCCAACTCCTCTAGAAGGTTGGTGACTATGTTTTTACTCTTAGTCCCTGGTGGTCTAGCAACACAATCACGCTCCTTCAAAGTCTCCTCGTCAAATATATTCTTTTCAGTTCCCTTTTTAGGACCTCTTAGGAAAATCCCAAAGTGATCAAACACCCTAGTCAGTAAGAATCCATAGGAAAGAGCATGAATACCATTTTCTTGATCGGCAGCCCTTACTATGTGCTTCAGCATCGGTGATGGGAGATTAATTTTCCTTTTCTGATCTAGCACTTTCATCACTACCAAGTCCAGGTTGTAAGTATCTGCATCCTGCTTTCAGATCGAGACAATAGACACTGATTCACAAACTCAAACAACAACTTTTGTACTTGATATAACAGAAATACAAGTTCAAATTACAAGTATGTTATTTTTAAATTTCTTTTAAATTTTCTTATCAGAATTTCTAATCTCGTCCATACTTTCGGTCCAACTAATTGTTAACCTTCTACAATGTAGATATCACGCTCATGTGATCAAGAATTGAACCTTTAATTTGAACTTATGTATAACTTAATGTATGCTATGGATGTGTTTCTAAAATGAAATTATCCATTTTTTGTTCGCATTTAATTTGCTTGTTAGATACTGTCTCAAAAATTTTCAACAATTTTAATTCAAGTTGGACATACATTAATTCGATTATAAGAAGTAACAACCACACAAATTTTCACCAAGAAATACTACTCCTATTAAACTAGGCTGCACATTCATACCAATATTAACGACCAATGTGACCATAATGTGTACATGGTCGATATTCAGGTAAGCAAACATACTTTCTTTTGACATCCCACTTAGGTAAAGAGCTATATACCTCCGGTCCATATTGCCTCTATTCAGGCTTTTGGTTCCCAAATCTCAACTTATATCGCCACTTCCTTCAGCCTTCTTGAATTGATTTTCTAAGGCTCCAGTTAGAACTGACACCAGTTAGCCGCTCTATAGGGCTACTATTTAGAAATTAGTTTTTTAGTTTTGCACAAATATATTTTGAATTGTCCTCAAGTTAACATTTTAGTTTAAAATTTTAGGGCAAAGTAAGTACTGACTAAAATCTAAATAGCATCCCTGAGAATGACTTTGCCCCAAGATTGTTAGCAATTTTCCGAATCCAATATGGCTATTTTGGTGATCATCCTCTTATTCCTCAAAAAAAAAAAAAAAAATAGAGTTCGTCCCCAAAATTTTAACTCCTTTATTATCGTAAAGTGATCAAAGATACTTTTATGGCTAATTTACCAAAAGCAACCAAGAATGCACGAAAAATATCTTTTAATAAAAGGGTGCAGTTACAATAATGTACACTAGTTCTTTTTAAGTTGTGCAAATTCAAGAGGCTAAAAAGTATGTAATAATATATAAATTACCTTGCCAAACAATGAGCAATTTCGCCTATGTGCATGAGCGGATGTAGCATTTTGACTATAGGTTCAACTAAACTCATAACTTTAGATACGCAATATGAATTTATATGTAAAAATTTATTAAAATTTTAATAAGTGTAAGATTTAAATTTTAAACTTAAAAATGTTAACAATACAATAAGTTCAATACTAAAAATCTTAAAAACTAATATGATTAAATTTAAATCTTGAATCCGTCTATGCATATGTGATTGAAGTATTGACTATTGACACTGCTTTCTTGGTTCTTTCAAGCAAAAGGGAAAATAGGCCATTACACGAGCTATAACACAGCCCACTGGAACATGACGACTAAAGAGTAAAACCATGGGACACACTGGTTTAAAAATGTAGTACTATTGAACATTTGAACGTAAGATTTTCTTGGATTCTTTCGACATGAGGAGGTGGGCTTCTAGAAATTTGAATGTTTTTTCGTATTCCTTAATTCAATTTTCCATTTTGTCACTATTACCAAATCTTTTATTTCATCAAGTGAGGGTATTTCTAAACTATTTTACTTTTATGTGCTTAGCAAAAATACTTAAGACGATTAGATTCCTTGAAATCAAAGGTAAATAAATATGCAATATTCAATTGAACACATGAATTAGTAGTCTTAAAAAGCTAATTAGTTTGAAATAAAAGAAAATGAAGAATTAACCTAAATAGCCGTTTATCCAATTGCTTAAACTAAAAATAGCCGGTGAATATATAATATATGTATTGTATGTGTATATTTATGTATATTCAATGCATAATTTATGTATATGACTAGAAAAAGTAAACAATAATTATGTTGAACGTGTGATATTTTTTTAAAAATGCAATGAACAGAATATTGATCCATTTTAAAGTAAATTGCAAGTTGTAAAATGCAAACGTAAAATGGCACGAAACTTTGGGATTGAAAGCTAAGTCTTCCTTTATTTCCCAATTCCTCATTTCTTTGTTTTACATAAAATAACTTAAAGGCAGATAAATTAGGAATTACATATAACAAAAATAATATGCTATGTACTCAAACTATTTTATCTAATGGTACTATTTAATATCCACTTTTTCGTAAATTATGTTAATTTTCCTATTAATCTATCGCAAAATGAATGACACGCTTTTTAAAATATTTAATTTTAATATTATATATTTTATTCTTTATGATATGATTTATCGAAACTCCCCGCCACTTATTTAAATAAAATGACATTGGGCCGATCGGATTCACGCTTCGGCTTATCGGTTATCGTGCTTTAAATATACTAATCCGTGAACTAATCGATAAAATATCGAACGATTCGGTATCAGGTTAGTAATTATCAAACGGTTTATCAGTAAAAATATATATATTTCTCTAAATAAAGGTCAATCTTTAGCAATTGCAATGCTTTATCATTAACTTCTGTAAGTTTTGCAAAAACCAAAAAGTATACGGATAAAGAAAGCCATAACAGTATAATTCTTATTTATAGTGCATTCAAATGGCTCAAAAATTACTGGAAATGCAAAATTAAGGTTACAAATTGAACTCATAAAACTAGTTATGACTGAGATTATACCCTTTGATCTTTTCCCACGATTTTGTCTTAATTCCAACTCATTCCACTCTCCAATTATAAAGTAGCATCTCCATTCTTTAAAATGCTACAAAGTACTTATGGTAAGATGCTACTCCAAACTAGTTAGATACTTAGAGCCCATTTGGACATAAATATATAGAGAATTTTTCACAAATCGATATTGTTTAGTGGTTATCAGTTAGTTGTAGCTACCATTTACTATATTATTTTTTACAGCTATGTTTTCAGATTTTTTAGAGTGTATTCGATGTATTTAAGCTACTGTATTCATGAATACAGTAGCAAAACTCGGCGTGAAACAAGAGATTCTAGCTAGACAATTATTGTATTCGACAGTATTCGACTATATTCACACTATGTATTAGTCAATACAATAACGTAAAATAGCGCAAATCGTGGTCTATTCAGCTGTTTTTTAACGGAAAGTGAATCAATTAACACAATAGACTCCTAATATAACTCAACTAACTCAATTACATCACCCATAATCTGTATTTGACACGAAATATGCTGAATACTTTTCCCAGCCGATAAATAGAACAAAACAGAGCAATCGTCGAGTTTCTAATCCTTCCCTTTAATATTGATATCGTTCGTGGGTGTTTCTGTTTTCAACCAATAAAATTTGTGATTCATCTATAGTGCAAAAACATATGAATACACACACACACACACACACACACACATATATATATATATATACACACACACACACACATCTGAATACATAAATTAGATTAATTAAAAAAACATATGATTACATTCATGGTATACAGCGAGATAGTGAATATAATGAAATACATGGAATACAGCGAGATACATTGAAATACAATGAAAAAAAAGACAATAAATACAATGAAATACATGAAAATATTGCGAGATACATTGGAATACAATGAGAAAAAAGGTACCAAAATCTTCAAGTTGCTCAGCCCCAAACTCCGTCATCTTTGTTCAAGAACAACCCTAATGTCATCTCATCGAGAGGGCCGCGATTCTGACTCAAAATGTCACTGTTCTCGTTTCGATCAAGAACCCAGTCCAAAGAGATCTAGGAAGCACAGTAGACCAGAAGCTGAGAGGCCACCTACCACACACAATTTAGATGGTGGAAACAATTCAAAACGAGATCTAAAACACTACCATAGGCTGCAAGTTTTTTTTCCATTCAATTTTGATACCAGCGAAAATCTATCAACTTTAACACTTACACAACTTTTTGGAGCAATAACATTTAAAAATTTTACGAGACAATGAAGATGAATCAATGGAGAATCGTGATTGTATTCATGAAGAAAGACTGCGTTGAGAGAAAGAGAGGGTGGAGAAAAATCTGAAAGAATGAGAGAGAAAAATAATACAAAGCGTATTTTATGGCTTAAGGGTAAGAGGTGACCATAAATAGATATTTGGCGATAAAAATCAAAAGGTAGCTATGGAATATAATTTTTTAAAACGGTATTTATTTAAAATAAATAAGGTATCAACCTTTGCTATATGAGGTAAAAATTCCAATTTTTTTTTCCTTTTTTCCAAAAATACTTCACTTTTTTTCGAAATTGTTCATAAATTTTTTAATTTTCACTTGAAGATGCATTTTGGATTTGAAAAACTCCAAAAAACTATTTTTTAAAATTTTCACACAAATCACTCACAAAACTTCAAAAACAACCCTAACTGAATTTTATGTCCAAACACAACTCTAAATTTCAAATACCATTTTCACTTGAAAATTTTTTTCACCATTTTTTGAAATTTTACAATTCTTATGTCCAAACGCCTACTTGATATACATAAAGATAAAAATATAAATATAATAGTTCTTAACGGGTTAATGGTTTATCTTATAAGGAAATTGAGTAGTTCGCCCCCAAAATGATAAACTGTTAATTAAAAATTTTCAATCCATCCATCAACCATGATTCTGATAATCCGATACCAATAACGAATAAATCAATTTTACGATTTTAAACAAGCTAGTTAAAACTCTAATCATCATTTATTTTTTGGTAAGAGAGTAAACCTGAAGTCGCTACAACCTCTGTCCTTCGTGTGAGCACTCTGTGATGAACACTTTTACGTACTGGGTAAATCTTCCCTGTATAATAATCTACAAATTACACGGGAGATGTAAATCACACTAGATAAACCTTAAGGCTCAATCCAGAAGACATTGAGAGAGGAATCATTGTTTATTTAAAAGTATAAATAATCTTAGTACTCTGCACATATTTAACTTATTAAAAGTTAAAGAGCCAAGTCTCCTTTTTGACAAAAGGGAAGAAACTAGCAGAGAAGACTGCCCATTGGAACTTGAGTAGCAAACCAGAGTTTTCAATGTCTTCTTTCCCTAACATTCCAATAGCATGTCTCATAACATATTATATTATATTATATTATATATCTACTACTCATTTTTTTCCTCTGTAAAATTAAACACCAACTTGATGTTCTACATTTCCTTTTCCTGATTTTACAATCCCAACTCAATAGAGGCTTTAATTTCCTACACACTGTGTCTGTCTCAATTCAAGAAAAGAAGAGAGTAAGAAGACAAGACGGATCAACATGTGGAGCAGACATGTTATTAGATTCAGTAAAAGAAGGATGTCAACCTCAGTAGCAACAAATGGCAAAAACAATATGGGATGGTGGGACCATGTACAACCAGCTCCTAAGGATCCAATCACAAGTGTCACTGAGTCTTTCCTCTTTGACCCAAGTCCTCTAAAGCTCAATCTTGGTGTGGTAATGTTCTTTCTATTTCTTTGGTTTTTTTTTTTTTTACTTTATTCATTAGTATTTTTCTCCTTCTTGATTGATGATTATTTTATTTTGTTACACTTTTTGTTCATAGGGAGCTTATAGAGATGATGAAGGAAAACCAGTTACTCTTGAGTGTGTTAAAAAAGCTATGGAGAAGATATTAGACTGCGAGTTTTTGTGAGTACCTTTTTTTTTTTTTTTTTAATTTTTTGTCCTTATTGTTTCGTGTTGAAGGGGAATCTTAGAGCAACGGTAAAATTGTTTTCGTGTCACATATAGATCACGGGTACTTGTATTAGGGGAGGCTTCCAATATCACGTCCCAAGGGATGCGGCCCTTACCCGGACCCTACGTGAATGCGGGGTGATATTGAAGGAAGTGTCGGAGCAACAGTAAATTGGTTTATGTGTGACCTATGTAGGTCACGGCTTCTAGTCATGAAATCAACCAATAATACTTACATCAGAGTAGACTGCCTATATCACATTCCAAGGGGTGCGGCCTTTCCCCAGAACCTACGTGAATGCAGAGTGATGTTACGTACCCTTTTTCTCCCCCTATGGTTAAAGAACTTTTTAATGTTTAATGAGTCTGGTCTAAATTCATGAGTTTCGATTTAATCAGATCATATTTTGCAGAATTCTCTAATCTAATTACTCAAATTTTGTCTCTTTTCTTACTTTTCTAAAGTCTAATTGGAAATTACATGAACAATTTGTTAATTTTTTCATTGAAAACTGAAAGCATTTTAACTAGAAATTAGTCTAGGAAAAGCTCTCAGGAAGCCAAAGGTGACAAACTAAGTTTAATGGAGGGACCATTTTGTTATTGGAATCAGCCAATCAGCTGGTGCCCTTTTAAATAGGGTGTGGGGCTTCACCAAAATTTTACGAAATATTGATTTTAGATGTATAAAACATATATTGAACACCTTTTGTTGGGAACTTTGTTTTTATTTCTTTCGAGTTTGAACACCCTTGAAAATTATTGTGCTTGTATGTACTTCAGTAACATAACATATGGGAAGGATTTCAAGTTATTGCAGTGATATTTATGTTTCATCTTTCTTCAGTTGTAGGATGACTAATATTGCTCATTATTTTGTCTATATCTTTAGGATTGATGAGGATGAGAAAATTACTGTGTATTGAAATGAAACGGCTAAAAATGTTCAGGTGGTGCCGGACAAATATTAGGATCCATATAGCCAAAACCAACTAGTTTGGGACTGACATATTGTTTTTACTGAAGACGTTGGGTAATGTTTGTGCTCGTATGTACTTCAGTTTTTTCTCAGTACTCTAGGTGTTGGACGATGTTTGAGTTGAAGTTGAAAAAATCCGTGCAGTTGACCTATTGATTGGAATGAACTTCACTTAGAAAACAATTGAAGATTTGTAAGTGAAACCAGTATTTCACTTAAAGTACACCTTTAACCCAGTGTTTCAATATTTTACTTGAAGTTTAAAGAATGGAATTCAGTATTTGCAATGGCCAAACTACTGGATTCAGTATTTGAAAAGAGTGGAACAATATTTATGCCCAAATGAGTCCAAGATGTCCCACATTGGATGTATAAGAGCATCCAAAGTGTTATATGTTTATAGGGATCTTGGGTTACTTCGCTCGTTGCCTTGTCATTTTTTGGTTGAGTGCTCAAATACTTTCACGATATTTGCAAAATATCCACTGAGGGATGTTTTCTGGATTCATCGTATTTCACTGCAACCATGACCATTGTTTTTCTCGTTTATATACGGGTATAGTTTTGTGCTGTGCTTTTCTACAGTCAAACTTTCTCTTAAAGCTTAAAATGGATATGGGATTGCAGTTCCATATCTTTTGTTAAACACGTCGTTTGGTCTAATATTGGGCCGGTCTTGGCAGGGAATCAACTAAAGCAACAACAAAGTCAAAGTTCGTGCAGGACTGTGTAACATTGGCTTATGGATATGACTCTAATGTTGTTAAGGAAAGCAGGTCTGCTGGAGTTCCAGCTGTTTCTGGAACTGGTGCATGCCGTCTGTTTGCTGAATTCCAAAGGCGCTTCTATCCCGACTCTCAAATGTTTCTACCAATGCCAACTTGGTCCAAGTAAATGTTTTTCATGTTTATAATTCGTTTTCATGCCATGTTGTTATTAATTTGTAATGTGATTGAAGTGTGTCCTATGAAGCCACAATGACATTTGGAGGGATTCTGAAGTTTGTACGAGTACCTACCGCTATTATGATCCTGATACAAAAGGATTGCAATTTCAAGCCCTGATGAATGATATCAAGGTTTGGTTTTATGCTGGAGGATAGGATGAGTTATCTCAAACTTTGTTTTGAAATATTTGCTTTAACTTCACTGCCAAATCTTACATCCTTACATGACTTTACATCCTTTTCCTGCACATATGAGATTGTGAGCCTCAGTAAAAGATGGATTATGTTACCGAGCTATTTAGATGTAACCAATAAACTATATTGCTTGGACTCTTCAGAATTGTTGTTGGGTGCATGTCGAATTCTCCAAAAATAGTATATTTTTAGAGGATCCGACACGAGTGCGACAACATTTTTGGAGAGTCCTCCGAGCAACATAGCCAGTAAGCTCTTTGCTGAAGAATCATGTCAGAAAGTAAATATGCATATGATCCTCCTACCTGAAATATGTAATAGAGAAAATGACCTTGCAGCTAGGGGTGAAGCTATGTGTGGCCAAAGGTGGTCAATTGTGTTGTCGATACTGTGTTAAAACAAACTGTTAGAAGAAACAGAAAATCTGTAAATGATATGAAATATTCCGAGTCCAAAATTTTCTTGTGCGTCCTTAAGGAATTTTAACCCCCTCACAAGTTGCCAAGGTAATGGATTAAATCCTCCCGGGATGAAACGGAATAAACTTTCCTGCAACAGTGGCAATACTAATTGCAGGATACCAACAAACTCAAAGAACGGAGAAAAATCACACTTACGAATTTGAGAGAGAGAGTTCGAAGTAGAATGCAGTATTTTTCAGAAGGAAATTCTGGATTTTCAATGAGTGAAAAGGAAGTCATTCCTCGGAATTTATAGGCAGTGTGATGTCTGTTCAGGAAGAGGTGTCTATTCAGAAGGGAAAAATAGCGTTTGGATTATACGTTTCAGTTAATTCCGTTAATGAAATGACTGGCATTTAATTAATTCTTAAATAATTAATTAAATAATTTTTGTCCAAAAATAATCTTATCGATCGATCCAAATCCGAAGCCGAAGCCGAAGCCGAGCCGAGCAACGACGACGGCGCGAGGGTTCATTCTCTTCAACTCCTTTTAAGAGCTCTAAGAAGTGATTCTATATTTATACACACAAGTGTAGTTGTCTTTCACCAATGTGGTACAAAGTTCATGACAAAGCTCACTTGATTCAAATTTTCATTTCCCTCCATTTTATTTCCCAC